>JAQZBX010050018.1:0-19768 GCA_029593785.1 Cabassous unicinctus | reverse complement strand
GTGACAGATAAAACCCAAAAATCAAAATGGGAGAAATGAGAACTACCTTTACAGTAATAATATTAAATGTTAATGGATTAAACTCCCCAGTCAAAAGACAGATTGGTGGAATGGATAAGAAAATCTAAGCCATCTATATGCTATCTAAAAGAGACTCACCTTAGACCCAAGGATACAAGTAGGTTGAAACTGAAAGGCTGGAAAAAGATATTCCATGCATGCAGTAATCAAAAGTAGTTATATTGGATGAAATAGACTTTAAAAGGAATGTTTGGGAGGTGGGTGTGCCTCAAGTGGTTGGACCCTCACCTACCACATGGGAGGTTCATGGTTTGGTTCCCAGTGCCTCCTAAAGAAGACAGGGAGCTGGCTCAACCAACAGGTGCAGCAAGCTGACACAACAAGATGACACAAAAAGAGACATAAGAAGAAAAACATGAGAGACATAAAGCAGGGAGCAGAGGTTCCCAGTGCCTCCTAAAGAGGATGAGCAAGGTGAGCTGGTGCAACAGGCAGGTGTGGTGAGCTGATGTGACAATATGACACAACAAGAGACACAAGAGGTAAAATATAATGACAGCCACACAAAGCAGGGATCAGAGGTTGCTTAAGTGATTAGGCACATCCCTCCTAGAGTGGAGGTCATGGGTTCGGTTCTCAGTGTCTCCTAAAAAAAAGACAAAGAAGACAAACAAACAAAGCAAGTGAAACAACAAGGGGGTAGGGAGAGATAAATAAATAAAATAAATTAAAAATAAATAAATAAAAGCAAAGTTTTTATTAGAGACAAGGAAGGACAGTATATATTAAAAGGGGCAACTCAATGGGAAAAATAACAATCATAAATGTATATGCAGCTAACCAAGGTGTCTCAAAATACATGAGGCAAACACTAGCAAAACTGAAGGCATAAATAGATGTCTCTACAATAACAATTGGAGAATTCAATATACCACTCTAATCATTGGATAGAACATCTAAACAGAGGATCAATAAATAAATAGCTTGGATGATATGATAAATGAACTAAACTCAACAGCAGGATACATATTCGTCTCAAGTGCTCATGGTTCTTTCTCCAGGATAGACCATATATTGGGTAACAAAACAGATCTCAATATATTTAGAAAGATGGAAATTATACAAAGCACATTCTCTGATCATAATGGAATGAAGTTTAAAATGAACAACAGGCAGGCAAAAGGAAAATTCACAAGTATATGAAAATTAAACAAAATACTCATAAATAATCAGTGGGCCAAAGAAGAAATTGTAAAGGAAATCACTAAATATCTTGAGGAGAATGAAAATGAAAACACAAGATATCAGAACTTATGGGATGCAGCAAAGGCAGTGCTGAGAAGGAAATTTATAGCCCTCAATTCTTACATTCGAAAAGAAGAGCTAAATCAAAGACTTAACTACACAGTTGGAGGAACTAAAAAAAAGAACAGCAAACTACTCCCAAATCAAATGGAAGGAAATAACAAAGATTAGAGCAGAAATAAATGAAATTGAGAAAAAAAAGTGATAGAAAGAATTAACAAAACCAAAAGTTGGTTCTTTGGGAGGATGAACAAAATTCACAAGCCCTTAGCTAGACTGATGAAGAAAAAAAGGAAGATGCAAATAAATAAAATCAGAAATGAAAGCGGGACATTACTACCAACACCACAGAAATAAAATAGATCATAAGACAATGCTATGAACAATTGTTTGCCAACAAACTATAAAACATAGATGAAATGGACAAATTCCTAGGAACATATCACCAAGCTACACTGACTGTGGAAGAAATAGAAAACCTCAACAAACCAAACACAAGTAAAGAGATTGAAACAGTTATCAAAAACTCACCAAAATGAAAAGCCCTGGACCAGATGGTTTCACAGGAGAATTCTACCAAGCATTCAAAGAAGATTTACCACCAATCTTACTCAAACTCTTCCAAAAAATTGAACAAGAGGGAACACTACCAAACTGATTCTTATGAAACCAACACCAACACCCCCTATATGAAAGTTAAAGATATTACAAAAAAGAAAATTACAGACCCATTTCACTAATGAATGTGGATGCAAAAATCCTCAACAAATATACTCACTAATTGAATCCAACAACACATTAAAAAAATTATTCATCATGATTAACCAAGTCATGCAAGGTTGGTTCAACACAAGAAAATTAAGCAGTTTAATACATCACATTAGTAAATCAAAAAAGAAAAATTACATGATTATCTCAACTGCCTAAGAAAAGACATAAAATACAGCAAAATTTCTTGATAAAAACACACAGAAAGATAGGAATTGAAGGAAATTTCTTGACATGATAAAGAGCATATATGAAATACCCACAGCTAACATTACACTCAATGGTGAAAGACCAAAAGTTTTCCCACTGAGATTGCAAACAAGACAAGGATACTTGCTGTCACCACTGCTTGTTCAATATAGTGCTAGATATTCTGGCTAGAGCAATAAGGCAAGAAAAGGAAATAAAAGGCATCCAAATTTGACAAGAAGTAGTAAAATTTTCATTATTTGCAGGTGATACGATCCTATTCCTAGAGAGTCCTGAAAAATTTATAAACAAAATCAAAAAAGTGGCAGGATTCAAGATTAATATGCAAAAATCAGCAGTGTTTCTATACACTATTAATGAACAATCTGAGGATGATGTCAGGAAAAAAATTCCATTTACAATAGTGACTAAAAGAATCAAATATTTAAGATTAAACTTAACCAAGGACATAAAGGACATGTATTCAGAAAACTACAATGCATTGTTAAAAAGAAGTCTTAAATAAGTGGAAGGACATTCCATATTCAGATGGGAAGACTAAATGTCACTAAGTTGCCAATTCTACCCAAATTGGTTTTCAGATTCAATGCAATCCCAACAAAAATTCTAATAGCCACTTTTAAGAAATGGAAGTCACAATTATCAATTTTATTTGGAAAGGTAAGTTGTCCCGAATAGCCAGAAACATCTTAAAAAGGAAGAATGAAATTGGAGGACTTTCATTTCCAGACTTTAAATCATATTACCTAGCTTACAGTGGTAAAAACAACATGGGACTGGCATAAGGATAGACATATAGACCAATGGAACTGAATTTATGGTTCAGAAACAGATGCTCACATCTATGGTCATGTGATTTTGACAAGGCTGTCAAATCCACCCAGCTGGAGCAGAACAGTCTGCTCAACAAATGGTGCTGGGAGAATTGGCTATCCATAACCAAAAGAAAGAGAACCCCTATTTTATAACTTATTCAAAAATTAACTTCAAATGCATCAAAGACCTAAATATGAAAGCAAGAATCATGAAACTTCTAGAAGAAAATATAGGGAAACTTCTTTAAGACCCAGTGGTAGGTGGTGCTCTCTTAAAGTTTACATACAAAGCATGAGCAATGAAAGAAAAATTGGATAATTTCCTCAAAGTTAGAAACACTTTTGTGCTTCAAAGGACTTTGCCAAAGTAAAAATGTAGCTTACTCAATGGGAGAAAATATTTGGATACAAACATATCTGAAAAGGATTTGATTTCCATGCTATATAAAGAGATTGTACAACTCAAAAATAAAAGGGCAAGCAATCTGATGTAAAAAATGGGCAAAAGACTTGAATAGACATTTTTTTACAAAGAGGAAATAGAAACAGCAAAAAAGCACATGAAATTTTTTCAATATCTAAATTTAGAACTGCCATAAGACCCAGCAATCCCTCTACTAGGAATGTACGCATAAGAAAAGAAAACGGTGCTACAAACAATACTTGCACACCAATGTTCATCCTGACATTTTTCAAAATTGCAAAAGAGAAACAACCTAAGTGTCCATCAACTGATGAAAGGATTTTTTTAAAATGCAGTATATACATATGATGGATACTATGCTACAGTAAGAAAAAATTAAATTGGGACACATATGACAACATGGATGAACCTTGAAGACATGCTGAGTGAAATCAGACACAAAATGTCAAATATTATGTGGTCTGAGTAATATGAAATAAATACAAAGAATAAACACATGGTGTTAAAACCTAGAGCAGATTACTAGGAGACAGGATGAGGGCTGAGAAGTTGATTTTAACACATTATAGTGAATATAACTAACACAGCTGGCTCATAAATGTGATTGTGGCCAAAAGGGTCAGTCTAGGGATGTAAATGTCAGTTGAAAGAAAGCTAGAGAATAATCTAGGGACTGAATTACACAGTGAATATGGTTGTGGTTGAGGATTGTGGTTAATAGTACAGATACAAGAATGTTCTTCTATGAACTCAAACAAATGTATGACACTATATAAAGTGGTAAGAATATGGTGATGCATGGGGAAATACAATTAATTTAACATATAGGGTATAGTTTACAGCAATATTGTAATATTCTTGCATCAATATCAAAGATGGTATTAAATCAATGCTAGGGGTATAGGAGTTTTTCTTGGACTAAGGAAAATGTTAAAAATTTGCCAAGGTGATGACTGCACAACTCTAAGATGAAAATGAGAGACACTGAGTGTGCACTTTGAATGGATGGTACAAGGCATGGGACTGTATAACACAGTGAGCCATGTGATGGATGATGGAATGTGGTTAATAGTACAAATGTGAGAGCATTCCCTCATAAGGTATAACAAATGTGCAATAAAATACATGGTCTTAATAAATGGGGGGTATAGAGAAAAATATATACCAAATGTAAGCTATGGACCAAACTTAGTAATAATATGTTGATGATGTTCTTTCATTATCTGTGATAAATATTCCATAACAATGCAAGGTGTTGATGGAGGGGTGATGTATGGGAGTTCTGCACATTATGCATGACTATTTATTAGGCTCACAACTTCTCTAATAAAGAACATTTAAATTTTAATTTAAAAAATAAAAATTAAATAGCTTAAATTTCCCAGTCAAAAGGCAGACACTGGCAGAATGTATAAAAAATCATAACCAATAATAGGGGGTATAGGATTTTTTTTCTTTTGGACTATAATGAAACTATAATTCATGGTTAGTAGAAATGCTTCAATATGTGTAAATCAAGTGTAAAAAATGTACCATACTAATGAAAGATGTTAATGTGGGTAAATGTGGGAGGGTGAAGGGGTGGGGTATATGGGAATTTTCTATATTTTTTATGTAGCATTTATGTAATCTAAAGCTCAAATAACCAAAAATGCATATAGAAAATAAAAATGGCAGGTTTAAGTGTTTCATTTTAAGTATAATTTTATCATTATGTCAAAATCTGTTCTAATTATTTAGTTTAATAATTTTTCATTTAAAGTAATTACTTAATTAGGGCAGAATTTAGCATAATGGATAAAAGATGATGCAACCATTTATTGCCTGTAACAGACCCACTTTAGATCCAAAGGCTGTAGAGAGGCAACTGTGCCCCCAACAGATTAGATATCTCTCAAAAAATGATCCAATTGCTAGAAACACTTCTTGCCTTCTTTATATTTACTTTAAAAATTCATTGCTCTGAAAAACAATTTCAGTGCATATTTTTTAAAAGCAGGTATTTTAGGTAATTATGTGTTCTAATTTTTTACTCATATTTTTATACCATTTGTCTTTCCAGTATGACCATGATGCAACATTAAGGGAAGTCATGATCTCTTTGAGTCAGGACTGTGTCAAGGAATAGAATTATACAGGCAAATAAAGCAATCAATCCTCTGCCCCATGGATTTTGTCTAGTTTAGAAGAGATAATTTAAGTAAAAATGAAAATGTTAACTTGTGTACATACAACCTAAGGTCTTCATTTGTTGAGGTGGGACAAACCTCTCAGAAATAACACATCTGTTAGTTTAAACCTTAAGGATTTAACTGGGCAAAGTCTTAGTATATTCACTTGGGATATGAATTGAAATTAAGGGAAAAGTGTACAAAATACCAGCAATGACAGACTGCTCTTTGAAGGAATTCAAAGCAAAATGGACTTTAGACAGTTGGGTTGGACTGGCCTGCAGGAGGCAGCAGAAAGAAGCATTCAGAGTCTGAAGGCTATTGTAAGCCCTCTGGTCCTTTTTCTAAGGACAGTGGGAACCCACTGACAGAGTTAAAGGAGAATTATATGATGAGATATTTGTGTCCAAGAGAGCCCTTCAGGTTTAGGATGCATTGACATAAGGACTAGAGATAACATTAAGAGAAAATTTCAGAGCATATTGGTGAATTTAAAACACTCAATGGTGGTTGCCCAGAAAACTTGATGAAAGAAATGGAATCTGTGACATGGCATGTAATTTAGAATGTGAAGTCAGGAATAATTTAATACACTTTCCTTGAATCCACCTAGACAGAATGCAGATTATTTACTTGGGGCCTCACAGAATCAACTTGAAGAAGATCCCACTAGTACAATCTGGTCCAATTTGAGCATTAAAATAAATAATGATAACAGATAAGAATATATTGAATAAAACATTAATCTTTAGTGCTATAACAAACAAATAGGTAGCAAGCAAGCCCTTTGTAAGGTAGAAAGCCAAATAATATTAAAGCAGTGTTGGAAGTGGAAATGGAAAAATAATCACCATTTAGCAATCAGAGTGGTGGTTGATTCAGACAAGAGGATGGAGGGTGGAGGATGGATGGGGCCCATGATATTGATATAATATCAGAATATGTCCTCATAAAACATCATTCACTACAAAGTGAAAACGTGTTTTTGCATGTGGAGGAACCTAAGCAAAGTTTCATCAAATTATTGGGTTCCCATACCAATGGGTGAGGCAAGTGGATCTCCTATCCCTCTTGATGGGCTGCACTGAGGAAAGCATAGCTTCAGACTGGGTTCCTACTGGGAATGTAGGGCCTAAATCTCAAGAGGAAACACTGAGCAGACCCAGGTTGGGGTCATTTGTGCTCCTTAAATTTGTCAAAGATGTGAAAATTAAAGAACATCACAGGAGAAGCTCCATATTGAAGTTGACTGGAAAAATAGATGTTTTGAGAGTTTGAAAAGGGTGGGAAAGTAGGTAAAAGATGAATGGGTCTGTGAATGGGATTACAGCATTGAAGGAAAGTTGACTTCCTGATTTGGGATTTTCTAGGAAAATGTTCTTATTTTGTAGATAAATACAATAGAGTATATTTTTAAATAAAATTTTATTGAAGTATATCTTTCATACAAGTACATAAACAATAAGTGTATAGGAAAAGCTGTGAACTTAAAAAACAAACATGCATATCATCATACAGTGCTCCCATAAATCACCGCTTCACCAACACTTAGCATTGTTGTGAAATTTTTGTTGCCAACTATGAAGTAGCATCATCAAAATATTACTATTAACTATAGCCCATATTTTACATTTAGTGTATTTTCCTCTTCCAATCCACCCAATTATTAACACTCTGTATTAGTACTATACATTTGTTATAGTTCATCAGAGAATATTCTCATATTTGTCCTGTTAACTACAGTTCATCTTCCACTACTGGATACTCTGTTTCTATAAAGCCCCCTGTTTTGTACAATCCATTCAAAATATACACTCAGTTGCTGTCATTTATATCACAGAGTGGTGCTTTCATGCCTCAGTCCATTTTAGAATGCTTGCATTACACCAAAAGGAAAAATTGCATATCCCTTTGTACCTCCCTATTGTTGTCTCTTAGAATTGAAATATCTTCTTTGCCACTGCTGAAAAATATTACATTATTACTATTAACTATCATCCATAAGATACATTAGTTGTAATTTTCCCATGTATCACCCTGTTCTTAACACTTTGTTAAAGAACATTCTTATATTTATACTAATAAAAACAATCTTTATCCACACTGAAATCACTGTTACACATACCCTAGATTATTCTCTAGTTCCCTTACAATTGACATTTACATATCATAAATGTCAGACATGTCTACACCTTTCAGCCACAATCTCAATTATAAATCAGCAGTGTGAGCTATACTCACTATAATGTGTTACCATCAACTCTGTTCATATCCACACTTTTACAGTTAATCTCATTAAAAATTCTACATACATTGAGCATCAGCTCCCATTCTCAACACACATTCTATTTCTTAGTAACCTATACTCTAGAGCAGGGGTTCTTAACAAGGGGTCTGTGAGCTTGAATTGAAAATCAAGAAACATTATTCTTGTGGAGATGTATTGGTGTGGATGTGCTATATTTATTAAATAATACATATATAGTATGGACTTGGTAAGGGGTCCATGGTATTCATCTGACTGGCAAAGGGATCCATGGAACAAAAAAGGTTAAGAACTCCTGCTCTAGAGTTTAGTCCTATGAATTGACTCATCATATTTAGTTCATACTTGTGAGACCAAATAATACTTGTCCTTTTGTGTCTGGCTTATTTCATTCAACATAACATCCTCAAGGTTCATCCATGTTGTCTTATGCATCCTGATTTAATTTTTTCTTACAAGTGAATAGTACTCCATTGTATGTATATATCCCATTTGTTTATCCATTCATTAGTTGATAGACACTTGGGTTGTTTCATATTTTAGAAATGTAAATAATGCTGCTATAAACATCAGTGTCCAAATGTCAGTTCATATCCTTGTTTTCCATTCTTCTGAATGTATTCCTAGTAACAGGATTGCTGGGTCATATGGCAGTTCTATATTCAGCTTCTTGATGTACCACAGAGATTGCACCATTCTTCATTCCCACCAACAGTGAAGGAGTATTCCTATTTCACCACATGCTCTCCAGCACTTGTAGTTTTCTGGTTTTTTTTTTAAAGATTGCCATTCTATAAGGTATGAAATGGTATCTCAATGTAGTTTTGATTTGCATTTTACACTGGCGTATTTTTGTGATTTATTTGTTAGTGGGTGAGTGTGGTAAAATTATAACTGGGAATCCTATAAGGGATCAGGTGTCCTTTGCAATTTTTATACATTAGATATTATTTTAAAATAAATTACTTTAAAAACTACCCATGTTGCTACTGTGCCACTAAAGTATTCAATGGTCAGACCTACCTAGATACAGTTCAACTGAAGTTGTGAAAACAATTGAACTTTTAAAGTCTGGCTGTTAGTAAGGAAGAAATGTGTCATTATATTAATAGCACTGTGTCTATGGTGTTTTGAATGATTTGGCATGTTTGTGAAAACAGTGAGATATTAATATTCCAATTTCTCACAGGAACTCCTTCCTCTGCTCCATGTTTTGGAGAATATTTACTCTTTGCTGAAAAGCATGAGAAGGACATGTTTTATATGTTTTCTCAGGCTGAAAAGCATGAGAAGGACATGTTTTATATACCTCCCTTCTCCAACCCAGGGGCATGCTACTCCAGATTTCTTGGGCTCACTCTTTATGGCTTCAAGAAGCCACTCAATCCTTAGTTCAGATTTTCTCTACTTGGCTGTCTTTTGTTAGTCTGTGCATGCATGTTTCAGGGGATCATCTATCTCTTCCCCCTCCAGGAGTCTCTTAGGAGATATTAGTGACTATGGGGGAATGAGGTAATGTCTTGATCAAAGCAGGGATTTGCAAAGTGGAGAAATGCTAGGGGTTATAAAATGTTGGAATTTATCTTTATGTACCAAGCTGAGAGGGGAGCAAATATAACCAGGGTAGTACATGCACAAATTAACATTTATTGAATTTTTAAATAATAGCAGATGCATAATGTATGTATGTATGGTATCAAATAAAATATACTATGCTGAAATCAAAAGTTTCTTGTTGAAAATAGTTTACCAATATTTGTGCAACTTATTAGTGTGAGAGTCTATTTGGAACCAAAATAAATTAGTTAATAAATCTCAAGAAAAAATCCACACAATATATAAAGGTGGATGGTAATTAGGGCTATTCACTTCAGTGTGTGTCACAGATGCAAAATTTAACTAGACATTTGAATTCATTTTCAAACTTGAAAGTAGAGAAAAAGAAAAGTAAAGAATTTGAAAATAGTTCATCACTATTTAAAATATTATTATGGGAAACAGGCATATACAAAATTTGAGATGCTAGATATACTGATTTCACCTTTCCATGGAAATATACAAAATTAAACTAAGCACAGTTAGATTTTGAATTTTCCACAGGAGAAATTTAAGCTAAATGAATATCTCTGATTTACAAAAAAACAGCCTCTTACAAGGCTCTTAAATAAACTAATCACTTAAGTTTTAGACAAATTTCATCTTCAGTACTTTTAAGAAGTATGAAATAGTAGGCATTGAAAATCACAATCATGTTTCAAATTCAAAAACTGATTTCTGTTCATGCATGAATTTTACTTAGTGCAAACTTATTCTAACTTGGAGGTGGCTTATCTTGGAAAATTCACAGAACAAACTGACATAATGTGTACAATTCAGGGGCATTCAGTACATTCTCATGCTGTGCAAGTATCACTTCTACCTATCAACCTATATATCTTTTAAACAGCATCAGTCACACTGACACAAAACATTTCAGCAAGCTAAACTTAAAAGTAATTGAAGATACTCACTTGGTCATAAGATACTGTACAATGTGGCAATTTTGTCATTTGGAAACAAATAAAAAATATATTTCAAAAATTTTACTCAGAACTTTGCTTTTTTTTAAAGCCAGGAAAGTGAATTTATTATAAATTTTGGAATTTGGGATAAATAACATTTAAAATTAATGTTGGGAGTTGTATTACCCGTACTTGTAAATTTTTTAAAACTTTTTTTCAACTATTTAAGCACTGCAGGAAAAATTAACCAATAAAATAAGTGTTGACATAGGGGCATCATTTTCCCTTAAACCTCGGGCTCTGATATGGTTTAGCCACGACCAGCCTAATGTCAAGTTATTCGCTGGAAGGTTGCAATATGATTAACATTCCTTTCAGTACTTTAGATGTTTTCCCCCTCTCTCTGAATCTTTATCAGGATTGTCTCCAGCAAGAATCCCGAATCTGTGACAAGTCCTACAGCATGTCAGATTTCAATCTGGCAAAACCTCAATGAAAGGTTACTTTGGTAAACTGTCTTGTTAAAATATTACCTGAGAAAGTAAAGAATAAGCCACACAGAAACCGTGCAGAAAATGAAGTTTGTGCTTGCTTTTTAAGAAAGCACACCTCAGAGACGCTGTGACTGAAGCAGTTAAAGGTCCTTGCTCAGCCTCAGGCGCCAAATGAAAGCTATTTACTCACGTGGACACAGCCTTAGGAATTGCAGGGCTGCAGAGTCTCCCCTGTTAATGACAAGAAAGAGGCTTTTGTCCTCCCTGTGGAAATGACATCAGGTCCTGGATTGAACGTGGGAGCCTTTCCGGAACAGTTTGTTCAGAAAAGGAAGTTTTGGGCACCCCCTACTGGTTGGAGGTCCAGTGCAGCACAAAGAGTCTGACCTCCCACGTGACTCCCCGGGGGAGGTCCTGCTTAGCCAGAGTCAGAGCCACTTCCATCGCACTAACCCTCTACCCTGTCCAGTCAAGATGTCCACAATTTGTGGGTATATTTATTCGGGCTCAAGAAAAGTGACCTGTCCAGAATTCCATTGCCACCTGGAAGCATGGCAGGCCCAACCCAGTGTTCCCAGCCCAGGGTGCAAAAAGCTGCAGGGGTCAAAGAAGCCAAGCATGGGCCTGCTTAAGGCAAGGGGTGGTTGAGGTCCCTCCTCCACAGCCCGGTTCTTGGAATCCCTGCTACATGATCACTGGCATGGTTGATGGAGGAGTTCCATGTTGCGGGAAAATGAAACTCTTTGTTTTTCTTGTGAATTTCTTATGTCGCAGGTTATCAGCTCCACTGTCTGTATGCTATATCCGTCCAAAGATCAGGCTGTAAGCCGTACCCACACTCCAGCTTAGAATGCCGACACTTGAACAGATTGCCACTTATCAAGGCTATCTCCAGGCTATCAGATATTTTGTGAAGAACAGTGGGAGATACTCTATCATTGCCATCCTCCTCCACACCCTCTAGCTTGACCCAAAATCAAGATTTTTAAAACTTTTCCTTGGTTGTTGAGATGGGAAGTTTTTTCAGAATAATGCAAACGTAATCTTATTTCAGTCTGACACATCAGCCACACAAAACCCAGAACTTCAACACCATTGTGGATTCCAAAGAGTCCATCATCAATAATAATTTCACTTTCTAAAGGGGTTATTGATCCTGGTTGTAAATCAGTCTTTCTTTTGTGAACTATGACTTGACATGGATCACTGAGAGTCCTTGGCTTTTAAAAGCACCCTTTGAAGTAACGATATTGAGCTGATACTCCTCTACTGAGTACAATGGCTGCTTTCCATGACCTACTTTCACCAGTCTCATTCTCTGGGAGAAGAGCCACAGCATTTTGAGGATTCCAATTTCCCAAAGCCTCGCAGCTTCCACATACTGCAAAAACTTCTCCTGGTAAGAGTTCCTGTTTTTTTCGAAGATAACCTGAGAAGGTGTCATTCTCATGGGTTTATTTTAGGACATTCTGCAGAGCCAATGTCCAGGCTGCTGGTCCTGGTGGCAGTGCTCGTCTCGCCTGGGGACCACTGACCCAAGCACCCTGACAGCTCGGCCAGCCATGTGAGCAGTCGCTGCCACCTACCTGCAGGGCCGCCTACCTGCAGGGCCTCCTCACCTGTGGGGCTGCCTCACCTGTGGGGCCACATCACACAGCGAGGGCCAGGAACCTGGAACCCGCCATCCACATCTCATCAGCCCTCTCCAAGGCAGCCCACGGCGGCAGTGAGCAGCAGGAAGCAGTCCTTCATCTTTGTGTGGGGAGCCTGATATCCGTGTGGATATCAACAGCATCCATAACGTGAAGAATGCTTAGTTTCTACTGTGCGAGGCCATTCCAGGGTATGCACTGCTGTACTGGGTGTTTACTTTTCATCACTGAGCATTATTTATCTATGCCTTTTGGATTTCTCAGTCCAATGAAGCAATAATGCATTTTACTACTTCACTACATCTTGCTAGAATTTCAAGTATGCTATTTAAAACACTTGGCCAGGTACAATTACCAGTCAGTTCTCTTTACAATGAAAGGATTTATTGCTTGATAGATATTTTAAACTAAATATATAAATCTATAACATTAAACAGATGTACATTAAAAGTACAGATGGGGGGTGGATGGCCTCAAGTAATTGGGTGACTGCCTCCCACATAGGAGGTCCCAGGTCAGTTCCCAGTGCCTCCTAAAGAAGACAAGCAGATGCTGCAACCATCTGGGGGGTAAATAAAAAAATAATTAAATAAATAACTTTTTTTAAAAAGCATAGAACTTTGAAATTAAAATATTGTATAAATTTCTCATATTTACACTTATAGCTTTTCATTTGATCAGGTCTGAAATTTTAGCACTTGAGGAAAATGACTGCATAATTATACCTGACCATGGAAAAAATAAGCACCTCAAATGCATGCATTTGCACTGGTGATTTCGCACAAGTCTTTGTGCCATCTGTTTATATCTGTACTTTTACATGGGTTGGCATGCACATGTCCCATTTTCATTCATGCACCTTGAGGCTGCTGCCATTTTACCACTTGACAAACCAGTGCCTGAGTAAACAGCCTGGAGGTGAACCTTGACAACATGTTTCATAAGTCTTTCAAAAGTTGTTTTGCATAAATGTTAAAATTTCAAAATATTGCAGGGTATTTAATGTATAAAATATCAGTAAGGGGATGTATATATTGCACACTTATATAGAGTACATCATTACATGTAAATTCTACTCTGCATGCTTTAGGTTTCAGCATGAGATTGGACATGTTTACTGTAAGTCCTTGCATCTATTGTGCTAGGTGAGTGTGAGGTGTCCAGGACTGAAAATATTTTGTTGCCTGAAACAAAGAAGCCTGTAGGTATTTTAGAGTTGCTTATTTTAAGTATATCGCACTACCTATTACATACCATTGCTTTGAGGGTTTGTAGTGTGTGTGTGTTGTATATTAATCTCCATGCAGAATTCTCATATTTGTATTCATTTGTTAATGTATATCATGCATGTAATTTATTTAGAAATGCAGAATCTTCTACTAAATGTATGTGCATGTTTTTAGAATTACACTGCTAAGCTTTCTTTCATTAGAAGCAGTTTGTTTTGACATAATTATAACTTAAGATTAAATGTCAAATAAAATAACACAGATTTATTTTCTTCATTAAAAATAAATAAATAAAAGTACAATGATGTTGGCTGATCTATTCCTAAATACACTGGATATATTTACAAAAGAATGGGATGAATGGAAGGCTTCAAATTTACAACTTAAATGCTGCATGAATGATGTAAAAGTTTCTATGTGTGCACTGAAAGAAAATCTTGTTTCATGGAGGCACAGACTTGAGATCTCTGAAAACCAGACTCAGAGTCTCATTTTGTGAGTGGCAGAGTCACAACAGACACTAAAATCAACCTTCCAGGGTGTCTGCTGGAAGTGAGGGCATTCATTGGAAAAGAGTGGAATCCTGAAGTTTGGAATGAAGACATATGGTTGATGATGATGGCAGTGGGGACATTGAAACCCTAAATTCTGCTGAGACTTTTCCATATAAGCCTATAATGGTCTTCCCTGAGGAGGCAGCCACCCTAACTCATCCCTACCCTGAGAATATAGCCATCTCACTTCCTCCCCACTCTGAGGAGATGACCACCTAACCTCCATCCTGCCCTGATGAGACAACCACCCAATCTCCAGCCTGCCCCAAGTAGTCAGCCATCCAGTCCCTACCTGATGTGATTAATTCTGTCTCACCTGATGGAACTGCAATGGAATATCTTGAGGTAATTGCCTTGCAATACACTTCTAATACTTTGTGTCACCCACCCCAACACCCTTCTATTCTTCTAGATTGATAACTAAAGTAAAATCATAACAAGCCCTAAAGGTGAAGTACAAAGTGTGATCAATGAGTAGAAGTATGTAGCCAAAAGAACGGCACGAGTTTTCCAACTTATATAGACAGAAATCAGGGAAATATGTGTGGAAGTAGATAAAAGGATGTGGGATAGTGGTGGAAGGAATATAAAGTTGAATCAGGCTGAATTTATTGATATGAGTCCACTAAGCAGAGATTCTGGATTCAATGTTGTAGATTGGTGGTTAGAAAGGGCTCTAATAGTTTGTTCAGGTGACTGGCCAAACCATGGGCCAAAAGATGGCCTACAATGCCTGAGGTCAAGATGCCCAATTTACCCTGGCATACTGTAGATAAGGGGATCCAAAGGCTTATAGAGATTGTAATGTGAGAATGAATTCACCATTTAAGACCAGCCCACCCACCATAGAAATGTCCAGTGGACACACCTTTCACCAAGACTGTGAGGAATAAATTTGTGAGACTAACTCCATCTTCTCTGAAGAGTTCTCTTTTTGCTCTTCTCTTTAGGTCAGATATTGCCATGGGAAGTGTTGTCACAGAAATAGGATTCTTAAACACTATTGGGATGATTGGATCCTGGGCCAGGAGAAGCCAAGTGGCAGCACTTAATTGTGAAAGACAAGTTGGATGTGCCTATGGCAATGAAAAACAATCAAAATAGTCTGAGTTGTATAGAACTATGAAATTGGCTAATTGATCATGTGGTACCTAGAAGTGTGCAGCCTGCTAAATTTCCACTTGATCTGTATAAGCTGAAGAGTTCCAGGTCAAGTGAAAAAAAGCCTAACTTGAATTACAGAAACAGAGAGTCATGGGCCCATAATCAATTCTCAGAATTGAAACAATTTACAGAAACAGAGTCCCCTGGATGAGGGGAGGAAAGACCCCTTAGGGAAGGATGCTGCTACACTGCCAAACCTTTATACTATTTATCTTCCTCCTAGCCTTCCCCAAAGAGTCTAAAGTGGCCCAGAATCTTCAGGATGAAATTTTTGGTCACCCCACCAGGCAAAGAACAAAGGCCAGCCAAAGTGCTTACTGCGGGTAAAGGGAACATGGAATGTGTACTGGAAGAAAGTAGTAATAAATACAAACCTCAGCCATGTGACAAGTTACAGAAACAAGGATTGTAATGGTCATGAGTATTTCTTCCTTGTTTTGTTATGGATATGTTTGTATATGTAGATAAACTGAATATCTTTGTTTTCTTCCCTATCTTCTCCCCTTATCATGTGACATAAGTTGTATTCATTTCATGTCATTGTATTTAAGGATGAAAAGTTTAAGAGTCAATATTGCCCAAGGACTTGCACCCTATTCTGGAAGGGTTTAGTGCATTTCTTGTTGTACACAGGCCAGTTGAATATTGTTAGGTGAAAAAAATATATGTAATTGTTTTTATTTAGAGAATAAGTATGTTGTTTTTTTTATTGTGGGTAAAAATCAAATTTTTCACAATACACACCAATATTTGTAAAATGATATATAAATACATATGCATATATGTGCCTTTGTGTACATAAATGTTATTTTATATATATATATATATATTTTTTTAAGGTGATTAGATTACCTAAATATTACTCAGAAATTACAGGGATTCCCATGTTCCTCAACTCCCATATTCCCCAAGGGAGCAGCAACCGTCCCCTGAGTGCAGAGGCAGTGTCTGGCAAAGGAGAATAAGTATGTTTTAAGGTGATATGTATAGCTACCAAGTTGACAAGGGGTGGACTATGATGGTTAGGCTAATGTGTCAACTTGGCCAGGTAATGGTGCCCAGCTGTTTGGTCAAGCAAGCAATAGACTTACTGCAATACAAGGGCATTTCATGGACTTTAATAATCAGTGAGTTGATTGCATATGTGGCTGATTATATCTATGATAAGATTACTATCAGCAACGATGACATCACATCCAAACAGTTGAAGGCCTTAAAGGAGAAGTGATTTCAGCATTCAGAGAGAATTTACATCTTTACTTCAGACAGCCAGTGTCTCCTGTGGGACTCATTGAGGACATTCATTGGAGTTCTTGGCTTATAGCCTGTGTTACAGATTTGATCTTGTACATCTCACACAGTCATGTGAGATAATTTTATAAAATCTCATGTATTTACAGGTATCTCTTGTCAGTTCTGCTTCCCCAGAGAACCCTGACTAATACAAGGCTTCAAATTATTGGTAAAGATATCTTGTCTTGTTTCCTGTTTGGGAATTATTACTATTTGGAGCTTTCTTATGCACACTAATCCTCTATTCTGCTGATTATTTATATTCTGTGATTCCATACTTAGAGTTTTCTCTCCAATGAAGTTCATTCAAGTTGTTTAAGGATATAGAATAAATAAAAGCATATCATCTTCACAAAACACATTCCCTTATTTAATGCCACCTTCTACAACTTGCCATATGCATTCAAGTTTCATCCTACATACTTCCATCCTGATTTTACAAAAACTAGCCAACTTATCTTAGGACAAGACACATCCCCTTAAACAAACATCAAATTTTAGTGAGCATTAACTATGAATTCACTTCCACCAATCATTTACTTCTTTCTATATCCATTTAAGTCTCATATCCCTCATTCTGTTCTGTGAAGAAAAATAATCTATTCATTTCAATTTAAGCAAAATCATTTTTTTCTAGAAAGAGGTTTGTGACAATTTTATTACTCAAAACTTACAATTTTCATCATTTCAAAGATTTAACACATATAATGTTAATTTATCTTATTAGTGTCCATATTTAATTATCAATATAAGTGCTTATTTAGTTTTTTGGCCATTTGAATGGAGCTCTTTTAAGAATATTCATTTGTTATTTAATATTACTATCTGGAGGTATCAAAATATACACTTAACAAACAAACAAACACAAAAAGAGTTAAGGCACACCAACAGAAACATAAAGCTCATTAATTTGACTCATTATTCTTGCTCCTTTGGTATGGCCATATCCAAGCTCTCCATCATTTCACATCTCTGATTTTACTGCTTTTAAGATATCCTCTGGAATTAGGGTTGCCTGTAGTATGCAAGCTCATTCTTGGAAACACTTAAAAGTAATCAGCAACCAGTTAGGAATATTTGAGCAGTATAAATGCAGTTAAGCATTAATTTAGCAGTTTAGACAGACAGACATTTAACACATATATTTTGGATTACTGCTCTTCAGGAACATATTTAGACAGGCTCAAAATTCAGGAGTAAGCTATTGATTTAAAACTGAAAGTTCCTTTTAACACCTTGATAAAAATTCTGATCAAAATAAAATGTGACTATTGCAATGACAGATATAGGCCATTTTATATCATCACATAACACACACAACTGTGTGGGAGAGAGTGTAGACTACAATGAGAACTATGGTCCATGCTCAATGGCAAAGCCCCAGGATACATTTTTCAATTGCAAGGAATGTGCCACACTAATGAAGAATGTTTTTGTAGGAGGTGTGGGGAGTGGGCATATGGGAATCACTATATTTTTTGTGTAATATTCATGTAATCTAAGTATCATTCAAAAATAAAAAAAATTATTAAAAATAAATAAATAAACAAAATGTCACTAAAACTTAAAACATTGTCAAAGTAACATCCCATTCAAACTCTTCCACAGTTTACACAAGTATCATGTGCTTTCAGTTTTGTAATATATATTTTAATTGCAGGCTTACAAAAGCTGCTAGCATTTTTCTTTTTCTTTTTTTTTCTTTCAAAGAGTTGTCCATTTCAAAAGTTACTAAGGTTTAACAGCACTAATTTTATCAATGTATCTCTCCAGGTTCAATTACAATTAGCATGGAAACAAAACAGAAAACATTAATGTTGCAAAGTTTTTCTACTTTTCCAGCAGTTTAATTCTATCAGCCCCCACTAGCCCACAGTCACATCATTCAGGTTGCAGGGGGTTGGCAATGTTCCTGCTGGGACATTTTCCTTATCCTAGTTAACACTTAAGCAGAATGTTCTCTTACAAGCATGGTTTCACTGACAAATGCCTATTTAGCATTTCTGGTTGTGCAGGATGTACTATCTGTGATTTAGTTTTCCTTTGCACAAGCAGTTTAACATGATTTAAAGATTCTTTTAGAGTTTCTACATCTGAATGACTCTTTCTTTTGGACATCTTCTTTCCTCTAACCTGAGCACATTGACAGACTATTGTCTGTACCTGTTCTTGTGCTTCCTCTGATTTCTTAGTTAAATCCTCCTTTTGATCTACTTGAATCAGTTGGAGAACCCACTTCATGTTTTAACTCCTCCTCCAGTTGCCTCACTTTTGCTTCAGCTGATACCTGCTTATTAGAACTGTCACACAAGGCAAGGAAGAGGGGCTAGGAAATGACTGCAGCTACCACACATTGTCTTTTCTTCTTAATAAAAGTTTCCTCTACTCATTTCTCTAATTGCACTAATCCAGCAGGAGTGTATGGGACATCCCCTAGTCCCTCATGGGTATCCAAGCATTCATCAGCTGGGCAAGCTCTTACCGCATAGATGTGCATGGCCACCCTGGTATTTCCCCTACATATATACTGTAGGGTTTCCTCTGCAGTATCTGGAATGGCTGACCTGCTTTCAACCACCTTATCCCTGATGGGAATGTCCTGATGACACTGCCAATTGTAATGCAGGATGTCAAGCTCCAAAAGGTCAACTGAATACATTTGATATCCCAAAGAAACCACATGGAAGGCCAGCAGCAGTCATGCCACTTACTACTCATAAGTCCCAGTGATGGCTGGTTGGGTAGTTACCATGCCCCTCAGCAGGGAAAGAAAGATTATATAGGGCTAGACAGCACAAAGGGTGATGGTGGTTAGCTAATGTATAGGGCATCTCGATGGTGCACAAAGTCTAGAAGTGATTAACAGTGAGTGCATAAATATGGGGGGATTGTGTAAGTTTG
>JAQZBX010050017.1:0-19770 GCA_029593785.1 Cabassous unicinctus | reverse complement strand
TGCACTACTGATGTGCATTTGAGGAGTAAATCAGAAAAACATTCCATTTGTAATAGCAACTAAAAGAGTCAAATATATACGAATAAACTTAACCAAGGACATAAAGAACCTGTATTCAGAAAACTATAAAACATTGCTAAAAGAAACCAAAGAAGACTTAAATAAGGGGAAGGACATTCTATGTTCAGGGAATGGAAGACTAAATATTGTTAAGCTGTCAATTCTTCCCAAACTGATTTACAGATTCAATGCAATCCCAATAAAAATCCCAACAGTATTTTTGGTACAAATAGAAAAGCCAATGATTACATTTATTTGGAAAGGCCCAACAGTCAAAAAGTTCTTTAAAAAATAATGAAACTGGAAGATTTTCACTTGCTAACTTTAAACAAATTTCTTAGATAAAGTGGAAAAACAGCATGGCACTGGCATAAAGACAGACAGATTGACCAATGGAACCAAATCAAAAACTCAAAAATAGACCCTCACAGCTACAGTGAAGTAATTTTTGACATGGCTTTTCAGCCTACCCAGCTGCACCAGAACAGTCTATTCTACAAATGGTGCTGGAAGAACTGGATATCCATATCCATATTAAGAATAAGGACACCTAACTCACACCTTATACAGAAGTTAACTCAAAATGAATCAAGGACCTAAATATAAAAGCGACAACCATAAAACTCCTAGAAGAAAATGGAGGAAAAGATCTTCAAGATCTTGTTGTAGGCATTAGTTTCTTAAATCTTACACCCAAAGCACGAGCAACAAAAGAAAAATATATATAAATGGGACCTCCTCAAAATTAAATACTTTTGCACCTCAAAAAACTTTGTCAAAAGGGTTAAAAGGCAGCCGACTCAATGGGAGAAAATATTTGGCCATCACATAAGGGCCAAAGATACATGATCTATACAGATCATACAATTCAACAATAAAAAGACACACTACCTGATTAAAAAATGGACAAAAGACTTGAAAAGACAATTATCCAAAGAAGAAATACTAATGGCAAAGAAACACATGAAAAAATGTTCAACATCACTAGTGATTAGGGAAATACAAATCAAAACTACAATGAGATATCATTTCACACCTATTAGATTGGCTGCTATTAAAAAGTCAGAAAACTGTAAATGTTGGAGTGGATGTGGCGATATAGGAACATTTATTCACTGTTAGTAGGAATACAGAATGGTATAGGCACTGTGGAGTACTGTTTGGCAGCTCTCAAGGAAGTTGAATATAGACTATTACTAGGTTTATACCAGAAGAACTGAGAGTAAAGACATGAACAGACATCTGCACACCGATGTTCATATAGGCATTTTTCATGATTGTCAAAAATTGGAAACAACCCAGGTGTCCATCAACTGATGAAAGCATAAACAAATTGTGGTGTATGCACTCAATAGAATATTATGCAGTGGTAAAAAGAAATGAAGTCATGAAGCATATGACAACAGGGATGAACCTGGAGGACATTATGTTAAGTGAAGCAAGCCAGAAACAAAAGGACAAATACTGTAAGATTATGCTAGTATGGATTAAATATATTGTGTACACTCATGAAGTTAATAATTAGAATATAGGTCACCAGAAAACAGAAGGAGGGTAGAGAATGGAAAGCTGAGCATTAATCTGTGCAGAACTGGTAAAAAGGTTGTTGATAAATCTTTAGAAATGATTAGAAATGGTGAAAGCACATCATAGTGTGTGTAAATAGCAGAGCCATTATTTAGGTATAACAGTGATTACAAAAATAAAGTCTTAAGAAAGTTAAAAAATATAATATGGAACTGTGTAAGACAGTAAAACCTCATCTAAAACATGAATAAGGGTGTTAATTCCATATGTAAGGCTGTTTTAATAAACTATAAATACAATTAACTAAAGAAAAGGAAACAGAATAGCAGCTATGTACAGCAGCATAAGCATAGAGAGACTGAGCTGATGAGTTTTATTTGGTTAATTGGTTTTTGGATTTTAGTATTATTATTATTACTTGAATAATGAAAATGCTCTAAAAATAAAGAGATGAATGCACAACTGATTATATGGAATACCACTGATTCTACACTTTGGTTTGATTTATGCTTTATTTTAATATGTATCAATAAAATATATATATATTTTTTTTTAAATGGGCAAACGACTTGGATAGACATTTCTCCAAATTTGATATAGAAATAGCTAAAAAGCACATGGAAAGATGTTCAACATCACTAGCTATTAGGAAATAAAATCAAAACTACACTGAGATATTACTTCACACTCACAAGAATGGTGACTATTAATAAAGCAGAAAATTAAAATGACTAAGAATTTGTGGTGAAATAGGAACATTCATTCATTGCTGCTGGGAATGTAAAATGGTGCAGCCGCTGCGGAAGACAGTTTGACAGGTCCTCAGAAACTTAGAATTACCATATGACGTGGCAACCATTCTACTAGGTATATACACAAAAGAATTGAAAGCAAGAGCTCACAATTTTTGCACACTGATGTTCTTAGTGGCATTATGCACAATTATCAAAAGTTAGAAGCAACCCATGTATCAATCAACCAATGAATGGGTAAACAAAATGTGGTATATACATATAATGGAATACTATTCAGCATTAAAAAGTAATGAAGTTCTGGATCATGTGACATGGATGAACCTTGAAGGCATTATTTTGAATGAAATAAGCCAGGCACAAAAGGGCAAATAAAGTATAGTCTCACAGATATGAAATAATTAGAATAAGGAAACTCACAGTTAGAATCCAGAATATAGATTACAGGGGATGGACTGGGTAAAGAGAATGGGGAGTTAATGCTTAATTTGCACAGAATTTGTATTTGGGTTGACTGTAAAATTTTGGAAATGGATGGTGGTGACAGTAGCACAACATTGTGAGTATAATTAGCACTGGATTATATATGTGAATGTGGTTAAAAGAGGATATTTTGGTCATATATGTGTTACAAGAATAAAAATTAAAAGATAAAATATAGGACTGTACAACACAGTGAACCCTATGGTAAACAATGGACTATAGTTAATAGTACAATTACAAACACTCTTTCATGAATTATAATGAATGTACCACACTCATACAAAGTGTTAGTAATAGGGTGATATATGGGGAAAAAGCACCCTAAATTAAACTATGGATTATAGCTAATAGTACAATTATAATATTCTTTCATCAGTTATAAGAAAGGTACCATACTAATGAAAAGTTTTAATAAATAGGGGGTAAATGGGAATGCTGTATTTTTTACACAATTTTTCTATAACCTAAAATTTCTGTATTGAATTTTTTTTTATTCATCATAGATAAATAATATGGCCCATAGTGTCAGGATGATCCACTAAAAATTTTGTGTCACATATTCCTTCTCTGCAAAATAAGGGGCCTAATCTAGATTTAGGGCTGAAACTAAGTAAGAAAAATCATTTAAAAAATAATCCTTAAAAGTGTGCTAGCATCTCTCCTGAGAAGATGGCAGTGTAGAGACAGACAGGGCTCACCTCTTTTCTAAAATCAGCAGGAGGAAAGGCAGAAATTTCCCAAAAAATAACTGTCCTAGAGGTTTGCAGACCAGGGAGTGTTGACCACTATTCAGGAGGAAGCAGGACTGGGAGATGAAGAGGTTAGAACAATAACTGTTTAACTAACACAACATTCCCCAACCTTGAGACAAGTACTCTCAGTACAGACCAGGTGCCTGCCACTGACAGAGGGGGTAAGGAAGATTTTTTCTCCCTGGAGAAAGAAAGGACACAGCTAAGGGCGAATGAAGCTTCTGATCAGCAATTTTGTACCATGGGGTCTGGCTTGTATCAGGGCCCTAGCTGGCCCTGAGGGGGAACACCCACAGACATTATTTCAGCACCAGGTTGAGACTGGAGAAAATACACTCCGCTCAAAGGCCGCAGAAAAGTTTGCCAAAGATTGCTGCCTGCTGACAAGCCAAGACAATGTACCCCAGAAATTCTGAAGTGAGGGAAGCAGATGTAAATCAAGTGGTTGAGCACCTCCTTCCCATGTATGAGGTCCCACGTTTGATCCTGGGTGCCTCATAAAAACAAACAAATGGGGAAAAAAAGCTTTCATTTCAGAGCAGTTGTACCTCAGTGGCTGAGTGCCTGCTTCCTGGTTTCAATCCCGGACACTTTCTGGAAAAAAAAAAAAGAGGCTTTTCAGCATCTTTATTGTCCCTCTCCCCAGGGCCCTTGGAAACTGATTTGTACCTCATTAGTGGGTCCCTGTCCCTGTCTCTGTTTTCATCAGTTATACATAGGTAATTTTAAAGACTAGAATGATTTGAACAAAGAATCAAAGAAGAGTCATAACACAAAGCTAATCAACATTAAAATCCTAGACAAGCAAGAAAAACTGACCATCAGAGTAAACTCACCATCATAATCAGTGAAACTGTTTAGTCAAGTATTGAAGGGATATGACAGCAGGGTAATGATATTATTGGGTTGGGTGGGGCAGGGTTGACAGGTGGGTAGATTGGGAAGGGAGGGTTGGAAGGTCCAGGTTACAGGGGGTGGGTTGGGAGAGTGACCAGGTGAACACTCAGGATTGGAAGGTGAGTGGGTGAAACTTCAATGTTGAGAAAGCTCTTTTGGCAATATAAAAAGGAAGGGTTACTGGTTTAGGATGTTGGATTTGGTGGGCATTTGGGACAGGATGCACCTGGAGCAAGCTTCTAGGGAATGTGTGAGTGATCATTCTGTCATAACGTCTTATATCAGTGGGTGGAGACTCACATAATAAGTGGAAAGCAGTTGGACTCCTATGCTGGGGAGGCCCTATATACTCTCAAACAGAGGGAAGGGTGTGTCTTGAGAGCATGGGTGGTTCCTAATAAGGGAAGACAGGCTAGTGTGTCAAGTTCTCAGCATTGTAGCCATGAATCTTGTCCTACAAGGAGTGAAGCCTGGTGGTCACTGTGGGCCCTGAGGAGAGGGGGAGGGAGGAATAGAATAGATTGAAGAGGGGGTATTTAGGGGGCAATGGAAGTGTTTTGCATGATTTTGCAATGATGGTTACAGTCCATGTAAAATTTCATTAAACATTTATGAAAGAATGTGGACTAAAATGTAAACCATAATGTAAACCATTGACCATGGTGAGTAGCTAAGTTTCATTATTTGTATATCAGTTGTAACAAAAGTACAATCCACATGTAAAAAGATTATTAATAAGGAAGGGGGGAAAGAGAGAGGATTTGGGTATAGGGGGCTCCCCTATATTCTATATGTAAATTTCCTGTTACCTAAAACTTCTTTGAAGACAAAATTTTAAAAAAAAGGAAGAAACTGGGGAAGAAATGAAAGAAAATGCCGCTGTATATACAGGACAACAGTTATTACAAGGAAGAAAGGCAAAATTAAAAAAAAAAATTTTTTTAAATATTTTTCTATTTTTTAATACCCCAATTGTTTTTTCACTTTATTTTAGTTTTTCTAAATTATTATGTATTTTATTTGTTATGTTTAAACCTATCATTATTATTTCATTTTTTCTATTAAATGAATTTGGCAGTATTCTTGGCTTTATTTTATTGGCTTCTATTTATTCAAAAGAAATTTTGAATCACAGAAGGGTTACAACTATGGCAAGAGAGGATCATTGGTATGGGCTGTCAGTGATGGGGGACATATTGGAGGAAGTTCACATGGGCATACATATAAGGTATATAAATATGTTCAAATGTTCATGGGGCACTGCTACAGCAGGTAGAGACTCACACAACAACTGAAAGATTATTGAATTCCCATCCTGGGGAGCTCTGCCACATTCTGTAATGGAACAGCGACAATCCCCAAGTACGGGGCAATGACTAGTGAAGAAGGAGGGTCCACTGATGGGCCCTTGATATTGATGACTATGCTTATGAGGCTTTTGCTCTTGAATTTTCAACTTAGCCTAGTGTTGTAGGTTGCCTAAGATTTACCTCCTGAGGGCATCCATGTTGCTCAAAATCTGGCTTCTCTCTAAGCCAAACTCAGCATATAAATGCATTACCTTCCTACCAGTGTGGGACATGACTCCCAGGGTTCAGCCTTACTGGCAGTTAAGGATTACTACCAAGCACCAGCTGATGATGCAACTAAGAAAAAGACCTTGAATAAAAGGGGGGAAAAGGTAAAGACAAATGTGGTTATATGGCTAAGAGACTTCAAAGTGATTTTGGAGGTCATCAGAGAAGTAACACTTAAGAACATCTCAGCAAGATCTCATAGATGGCCAAAGTAGACACAACCCCCAAATACTGAGGCTTCTGAGGACTCCAGAGACACCCAGGTACTACCGTCATGGCAGTTAGCTCTAGAGTTTGGTGCCTTGCCAGTGAGCCCTACATTAGAGTTAGTGCTCCCCAGTGTGATGGAGGTGGACTCAGATTTGACTTCTCTACACATGCCTTTTCTGTTTCTTTTAAGTGAAACTATAGTTGCTGGTGGCATTGGTAGGTATACATCTAAGAGACTTAAATCTCTGGGCTGTCCATGTGCTAGCCGGGCCCTAGCCTCAGTGGAGTTGCAAAACCTACTCTCCAGTTCATGGGACTCACCCAGAACAACTAACAAGGAGGTGAGGATCAAGAACCACTACACCAAGGAACTGAAAGTGTCTACAACTGCAAGCAAGAGTCTCATCCATTAGCCATATGGAATCAAAGCTTCTTCTCAACCTGAGGTAGAGTGGGTATCATCCAGAATCCTCAGGATTGGCAAATAAAATATGGACTAGAGTGGACTTACTGGCATTCTAGTAGAGACTTATTGTGATTCTAGCATTGGAAGAAATTATATCACTGATGTGGAGACAGTGAACACTGGAGGTATGAAGTCAGGGAGAGGGAAAAAGAGGTGTAATATGGGGGCATTTTCAGGACTTGGAATTGACCTGGATGACATTACAATAACAGACACAGGCCATTATATATCCTGCCATAACATACAGAATTGAGTGGGAGAGAATGTAAACTACAATGTAAAGTATCATTCATGCTTAGGCAATTCATCAATTGCAATGAATGTACCACACTAATGAAAGAAGTTGTTAATGTGGGGAAATGTGGGAGTTCTGAGGAGTGGAGCGTATAGAAATCCCTTATATTTTTTTCTGTACCATTTTATGTAATCTAAGTATCTTTTAAAAATAAATAAAAATACATTTTAAAAGTAATAGCCCTATTAAAAAAGCCAAAAATTTAAATAAATGCTTCTGTTAAGATAAAAAAATAATAAACAGCCTGAATTAACCACTTATAGCAATGTCCACAGAAATGCAGAGAAAGAAAACCTATTAACAGAGATAAGTACAAGGGATTGTGGGAAGATGGAAAAGTAGGAACCTTCAGGAAGCAGTCGCTACACCAGAACTATTAAAAAGGCAGGAAATTTCAGAATCGACCATTCTGAGATTCCAGAGAAAAGTGTAATACTGTGTACATTCAGGGAAGAACAGAGGAAGAGGGAGGTAAATTATGGCAAATCCCAGGAAATTGTTCTCTCTAGAAAGCAGGTGCCCTTGCCCAGCACTCTCACAAAACACAGCATGGGGAACTGCCCCCTGGCTTACCTTGCTAATGACAGAAAGGGACATAAAAATCCATTTCCCAAAGATGGTGGGAGGCACAGTCCAATCCTTGATCACTGCTTTAGTTTCTTCAGATCTCTGGGGGCCAAATTTGAGGGCAGTGATTGTTCTAACCCACCACAAACAAAGGCAGCAGGGACACTTAAAGATGGTACACAACCTGAGAGCTGTAGACATCAACTGAAGGGCTGCATTTGCTGGACAGGGGTGAAGTCAAACAAGTGCACCTTGGGGAAACCTTGAAAGAAGCTTCTGATGCCCTTTGTGGCCTGGTCCTACCTCATGTACTCCTCAAGGCATTGTGCAGCCTGCTAGTACTGTCTGGGTGGATCCCTACCCTTGTTCTGGCTGGGAAAGACTGACTTATTAAACTCCTCTCTGGGGCATCCCCTTCGCATTAGTTGCCTTCCATTCAAAACCAGCTTGAGCCAATGAAAGCAGGGTAAGAAACAAGTGAGGAAGATGGCCTGGGGCAAAGACTTACTTACTTTAGTACCTGCATGTGAACACCTGGGAGAGGCAAGAGGTTTCTTTCCTAGGAAGTAAAGGGGCCATTCAAACTCCCGAAAACAGGGAAATTCCTAAGGTCACTAGCAAGCACAAGCCCAGAAGAAGACATAGGCCCAGAAAAGACAGAGAGGACCTTTCACTTGGCATTCACCATGGGCTGAATTCCAGATAAAAGGAATGAAACCCTGAGGGAGAGCACAAGCCAAAACAAAGCCAATTTGTAAGACAATGAAAGGTGTTCTTTCTTTACATTTGCTTGGTATTGTTAGTTTCCAGCACTCAAGTAAATCTGTCATGTTTCCAGCTGGTTACAAACTCAAGAAACAGATACTCCTAGGAATAAATCACAGAGTCAACATTTCAAAATATTATAATGTACAATGGCAACAAAAGATCACAAGAAAAAAGAAATAAAAAGGAAATGATGACCCATCCAAAGAAAGAGATGATGAAAAATTCAGAGAGAGTACTAAGGGATATCAGCAAAACAATGAATGAATAATATGAGAGTATCAAAAAGGAAACAAATTTCTAAAAGGAAGCAAATAGAAATGCTGGGGTTGAAGACCACAATAAATGAAATGAAAAATTACCAGGAAAGTTCCAAAAGGAGATTCATGGAAGAAAGAATCAGTGACTTTGAAGACATGACAATGGAAATGGGTCAGGTTGAGTAGAAGAAAGAATAACTGTAAAAAGTGAAAAGAGACAGACCTCTGGGACACCATCAAGATTAAATATACACATAATGGGAGATACAGGAGGAGAAGACAGTGAGAAAGGGGCAGAAGGAATATTCATAGAAATAATGACATAACTTCCAAAATTTAGCAAAAGAAATGAAAAACACACATCAGAGAAGCCCAAAGCACCAAACATGATAAATTTTGAGAGAAAGATGCACCATCACTTACTGATCAAGCTGTCAAATGGAAAGGAAAAGGAGAGAATTCTGAAAGCTGTGAGAGAAAAACAATGTATTGCAAGGGAGTCCCAATTAGAATGAGTACAGATTTCTCATCAGAAACCACAATCAAGAAGGCAGTGGATTGAAAAACTTAAAGAGCTGAAAGAAAACAATTGCTGAGCAAGAATTTTATATTTGGTGAACTCATTTTTAAAAAATAAGGGCGAAATTAAGACATTCCCAGATAAACAAAAGCTGATGGAATTCATCACCAGTAGACATCATGAAAAGCAATGCTAAAGGAAGTTCTTAAAACTGAAAGGAGAAGACTCTAGGATGTGGTGCAAAGTGGAATAGGGAAATAAAATCCTCCAGTAAAGGTAAATATTTAGGTAAATATAAATGCCAGTATTATCATACTGTATTTTTGGTATGTAACTCCACTTCTCATTTCCTACAAGTACTAAACACAAATGCATTAAAAGTAAGGATGAATCTATGCTTTGAGACAAATAATATACAAAGATGTAATTTGTAACAAGTATTAAAAAACAGGAGAATGAAAAGGTATTGGAACAGTATAAGTGTATGCAAAGAAGTAAACTTGGTATCTAATCAAATTTGTTGTTATATATTTAGGATGATGAATTTTAACCCCAATGTAACCTCAAGAAAAATATATGAAAAATATAACGAGATAGAAATGAGAAGGGATTTAATATGGTACAAGACAAAAAATCAAATAAATATGAAAGTAGGCATTAACAGAAGAATTGAGGAACAAAACAGGTAAAGACTTACAAGGACTAAATACCAAAATGTCAAAAGAAAGTCTTGTAGTATCAGTAGTGATTTTAAATGTAACTGGTTAAAATCTCCAATGAAAAGACAGATATTCATAGAATGGATAAAAAATATGACCCAACAATATGCTGTTTACAAGAGAATCACTATAATTTTAAAAATATCAGTAGGTTAAAAGGGGAAGGATGGAAATATATATACCATAAAGTAATAGCCAAAAGAAAGTTTTGGTAGCTACACTAATATCAGATAAAAGAGTCTTTAAGTCAAAAGCAGTAAGGAGGGACAAAAATGGCCATTATATAGTGATAGAGGGGACAATTCAACAAGAAGACCTAACAATTATAAATATATATGCACCTAACATCAGAAGTGCAAAATACATGAAGCTAATATTAACAGATATGAAGAGAGAATTACATGAATCCAAATTAATAGTGGGAGAATTTCATATATCAGTTTCAATAATGGATAAAACATCTAAACACCGACTAGGCCTAACAGACATATAAAGAAAACTTCACCCAAGGAAAGCAGAATGCACATTCTTCTCAAATGAAAACGGATCATTCTCTAAGATAGAATATATGTTAGGTTATGTAACATCTCAATAAATTGAAAGAAACTAAATCATACAATGTATCTACTCCCACCACAATGGAATGAAGCCCAGAAGTGGTAAGAGTGGGAAATAGACAATTCACAAAATGTAGAAATTAAACACTGTACTCTTAAAGGAAAAATCTCAAGGGAAATGAAGAAATATCTTGAGGTGAGTGAAAATGAAAATACAACAGAGCAAAACTTATAGCATGCAGCAAAGGCAGTGTTGAGAGGGAAATATATATTTCTAAATGTTTACATATTAAAAAATGAAGGATTTCAAATCAGAGACCTAACCTCAAAGCTGGAAGAACTAGAAAAAGAAGAGTGAACTGAACCTAAAGCAAGTGGAAGGAAGGAAATAAAAATGAATAGAACAAAGATAAATGTAATAGAGGATAAAAAAATAGAAAATCAGCAAAACCAAAGGTTAGTTCTTTGAAGAGTTCAGTAAAATCAACTAACTTTGGCTAGATTGACAAGGAAAAAAAGGACACAAATGAGTAAAATGAAAAGGGGTATATTACTATCAACTCCACTGATGAAAAAACAAAGGACTATAGGAGGATACTATGAACTGTATGCCCACAAGTTACATGACCTAGATGAAATGGACAAATTCCTAGAAACACATAAACTACCTACACTGACTCAAGAAGAATAGAAATCTCAACAAACCAGTTACTAGCAAAGAGATTAAATCAATAATCAAAACATTCCAACCAACAAAAGCCCAGGACCAGATGGTTAGAGAGAGTTTTGCCAAACATTCCAAAAAGAATTAATACCAATCATGATCAAAATCTTCCAAAAAATTGAAGAGAAGGGAATAATCCCTAATTCATTCCAAAGGCCAACCTTGCCCTCATACCAAAGCCAGATGAAAGTAACTCAAGGAAACAAAATGACAGGCCAGTATCTCTATGAATATAGATGAAAATGACTCAACAAAATACTAGCAAACTATGTTAGTCAGCCAAAGCAGTCCTGATGTGAAATACCAGAAATATTTTGGCTTTTATAAAGGGTATTTATTTGGCATAGAAGCTTACATGTACCAGGCCATAAAGCATAAGTTACTTCCCTCACCAGAGTCTGTTGCCACGTGTTGGAGCAAGATGGTTACTGACGTCTGCAAGGGTCCAGGCTTCCTGGGTTCTTCTTTTCCTATGGCTCATTTTGCTCCAGGCTCAACTGCTCTGTTCTCTCCACAAGCCCAACTGTAGACTATCAGGTGAATGGCTTGTCTTTCTTACCAGGGCTTCTGCAGTGTCTAATGGAGTCTTCTCTCCTTCCTCACATATCTGTTTCTCTGTGTTTAATTCCCAGACTCCAGGATCAAAACTCCAACCTCCCATCTCTGTGGTGTGGTTTCTCTGTGAGTCCCTGCCAACCAAGGGGGTGGGGACTCAACATCCTATTGATGTGGCCCAATCAAAGCCTTAATCATTATTTAATCAAGTAAAAGTAAAACATCTGAATCCATTATGATGTAATATGCCCAGAGGAATGGACCACTTTATCAACATAATCTAATATCTATTTTTGGAATTCATAAATATCACACTGCTACACAAACCAAATCCAGCAGCATATTAAAAGAATTATACAAAATGACAACTGAGATTTAAGCCAGGAATACAAGCATAGTTCAATATAAGAAAATCAATTAATGCAGGGATTCTTAACAAGGGGTCCATGAGTTTGAATTGAATATCAAAAAAACATTATTCCCATGGGGACGTGTAGGTGTGGGTGTGATATAATTATTAAAATTAAATAATACACTCTATAGTGTGGACTTAGTAAATGGTCCATGGTTTTCACTTACTGACAAAGAAGTCCCTGGAACAAAAAGTTTAAGAACTCCTGACTTAATGAAACATTCCATAACAACAAAATAAAGGCAAAAGCAAAACACTTGATTATCTCAATTGATGCAGAGAAGGCATTTCACAAAATCCAGCACCATTTCAGGATTAAAACATTTAGAAAACTAGGAATAGACAGAAACATCCTCAACATGAAAGGGGATATATCTATGAACGACCTGCAGGTAGCATCTACTTAACAGTGAAAACACTGAAAGATTTCCTTCTAGCATCATGAAAAAAATAAGAATATTCACTGTCACCACTGTTATTCATTATTATACTGGAAATTCTAGCCAGAGAATTTAGGGGGAAAAAAAAGAAAGAAATAGAAAGCAAACAAATTGAAAAGAAAGAAGTAAAATTTTCCCTATTTGCAGATGTCATGATCCTATATAAAGTCCTGAAAACTCTACAAGATAGGACCTAGAGCTAATGAATGCATTTAGCAAAGTGGTGGATACAAGATCAACACCCAAAAATCAGTAGTGTTTGTACACACTAGAAATGAACAATCAGAAGAAGAAATCAATTTAAAAATTTGATTTACAACAGAAACTAAAAGAATCATATATCTAGGAAAAAGTCTAACCAAGGATATAGAACACATGTACACAGAAAATCACCAAACATTGCTAATAGAAATCAAGGAAGACCTAAATATATGGAAGGACATTCATGTTCATAGTTTGGAAGATTAAATATTATTAAGACATCAATCCTACCCAATGTGATTTCCAGATTTAACAGAATCCCAATCAAAATACCAACAGACTCCTTTCAAGGAATGGAAAAGCCAATTACAAAATTCATATGGAAAAGTAAGACACTCTGAATAGCCAAAGATATTTTGAATAGAAGAACAAATTTGGAGGACACTCAATTTCCAATCTAAAACTCATTACAAAGCCACAGTAATTAAAACAGCATGGTACTGAGACAAGAACAGATATAAAGACCAAATGGAATAAAATTGACAGTTCAGAAATCAACACTCACACTTAAGGCCAAATGATTTTTCACAAGGCTGCCAAGACCAGTCCATTGGAAACAAAGAATCTGTTCAACAAATGGTGCTACAAAAACTGGATCTTCATTTGTGAAGAATGAAGATGGACCCATACCTCACAATATATACAAAAATCAACTCAAAATTGATCAAAGACCAAAATATAAGGGTTAAATGTAAGGGCTAGAACTATAAAACTCCTAGAAGAAAACAGGAAAGCATCTTCGGGACCTAGTGTTAGACAATGGTTTCTTAGACTTTACACCCAAAGCACAAGCAACAAATAGAAAAATAGATAAATGGGACCTCATAAAAATTTGACACTTTTGTGCCTCAAACACTTTATCATGAAAGTAAAACAACCACTTACAGAATGGAAAAAGCATTTGGAAACCACATATCTGATAAAAATTTAATGTACAAAATATATAAAGAATATATATTTCTTCAGCTCAACAACTAAAAGTCAAACAACCTACTTTTAAAATGGGCAAAAGGTTTGAATAGACATCTCTCCAAAGATATACATATGGCCAAAAACCCTATGAAAAGAGGACATTAACATAAGCATTAAGTTAATGCATATCAAAACTCTAATGAGATGCCATTTCACATACACTAGAATGGCTACTTTTTAAAATTGGAAAATTGCAAGTGTTGGAGAGGATATAGAGAAAATTCCTTGCTAGTGGTAATGTAAAATGGTACAGTTGCTGTGGAAGACTGTCCAGCAGTTCCTTGGAAAGTTAAGTACAGAATTACCATATGCCCAAGCATTCCCAATACTAGATATATGCCCTAAAGAATGGAAGACAGAGACTCAAACAGATATTTGTGCAGAGATGTTCATAGTGCCATTATTCACATTTGCCAAAAAAACAGAAGCAACCCAAGTGTCTATTACATGATAAATAGAGAAATAAAATTTAGTACAGACAGACATTGGAGTATTAGCCAATTGTAAAAACAGAATGAAGTTCTGGTACACATGACAACATGGCTCATCTTTCAAGATATCATGTTGAGTGAAATATGTCAGACACAAAAGTATAAATATTTTATGATCTCAATTCTATGAAATAATTAGAATAAGCAAACTCATAAAATCAGAATCTAAAATATAAGTTACCAGGAGATGAGATGGGCTAGGAAATAGGGAGTTAAGGCTTAAAATGTACGGAGTTTCTCCTTGGGATGGTGGAAAACTTTGGTAAGGGATGGTGAATGTAATTAACAGTAGTGAATTATATATTTAAATGTGGTTAAAAGGGGAAATTTTAGGTTGTATATATGGTACTAGATAGAATAATTTTTTTATATATATAAAAAGAACAACAGAGCAGTGAATCCTAAGTTAATCCATGAACTATAGTTAAAAGTACAATTATAAAAATGTGCTTTCATCAACTGGAACAAATGTACCACATCAATGCAAGCTGTTAATAGAGTGGTATATAGGAATCCTGCATTTTATGTCTGAATGTGTTGTAAATGCACAACTTCTCCAATAAAAAAAGACATTAAGCCAAAATTAAGTATGTACAAATAAAGCAGCAAACTTATTTAATGATGGTGTTGGTTCATTAATTGTAACAAATATACTATGGTTAAGATTTAATAATAGGGGAAACTGAGTGAGGGGTATGTGGGAACTCTTTGTACTCTCTTTGCAATGTTTTCTAACACTGTTCTGAAAAATAAAATTTATGTTAATAACCTAAAGAAAAAAAGTGTACGAATCTAGGCCTAATATAATTGTTCCAAATTTCATATACTTAGGTTAAATGCCCAGAATCCATAAACATGAACAGAAATAATGGACAATTTGAAGATAATTCACTCAAAATGACATCAATTCAGAGAATATATTAGTGGCCTTCATTTTATAGCAAATTTTTATGTTTTGAGAATAAAAGATAATCTATAAAATTTTTAATCATAGACATTTTTTCAAAAACCCTATTAAACTTAAAATGTTTCAATAGGAATTTTACTATAGACATGTTAGCATAATCACTAATGTGACTTAAATTCAGTTTTCTTTATACTCCAAATCTAAATTTCACAATTTATTTTTCAATCCAAGTACAAAACTATTACTGATTTCTAATCTGGTATCCTTATTCTTATCAAAATTTTGATGAAATCTCCTTAGAACCAAAGGCAAGTATATTTAGGTGATTTAACTCCATCTGTTTTATCTAATTCATTTATACCATATTACCCTATAATTATAGATTTAATTGAAATGACACAGTCATATAGCAAAAGAAATCAATATCTAAACTATCTTCTATTAAAGCACTATTTCCTCTTTTTCACATATAGATTTCTCCTCATCGTTCAGGCAGCTTATTCCTCCTACTAGCAATTCAGTTACCCTTTCAAGTCCTCTCCTCTGGGAGAAGGAGAGCTATGTCTATAGCTTGGAGACTGATGAAGCAGGTAAAGAGGAAGGCAGGAGAAAAAATATTCCATGTAGAAGAGGCTAGAAAACAGAAGGACTCCTCTCTCACCATCCTTCTTAAGCAGTCACCAAAATGTAAATGACAAACTACGGAACAAGTGTATACATTGCCATTGCACCAGCTCATCTAGAAGGTAAACCCACCACTTCATGTACTTTCAGAATTTCACTTTGTATCCATAACATAGTGTTTGATTGAAATAATAGAAAAAACAACTCAAACATGCTTAACAGTAATGGTGATTTATTGACTCACATAAATGCAAAGTTAAGAGCCTCAGCACACAACTTTCTGGGACCCCCACTTGCCCTCACAGCACCTCAATGGCTCCTCTGGAAGGTGCTCCGGAAACGCAGCAAGAGGAAACGTCTCTAGCCCCTCGTTTCCATGCTTATGGGGGGCTCCAGCAGTTCCGCGCCCCCCCCCATCAAGTTTACTCTGCCAACTTACCTCAGTGCCAGCCTGGGTTCCGGAGACAAGGAGCCCAGCATGCTCACTCCGCCTGAGTGTTTCGACCCGTGGCACTTGCTCTGCCGCCTGCACGCATCGCATGTCAAATAGTGGCCCCTCGTTGCACAACAGGAGCCCGGCGAGGCGTCAGTGCCAGGACCCAGGCAGCACATAGGTGCAGCCTTGGCCCCCAAACCACCCGTGCACTGGGTGGGCCCTGAGAGGCCCAGCCACACCCCTGCCCAGAAGCACCGACCCCCTCCTCGGATCCAGGGGGATCCCGTGCCCATGTACTCACCAGACTTCCTCAGAGATTGGGGGACCCCCAGAGTCCAGGTCCCCTCACAACCACTCAGAGAGGGAGGCCCCTCAGAGTTGGGGGTCCCCTCTAAGAGTGGGGGCCCCTCAGAGTTAGCAGCCCCCTAGAGTCCCTCAGGTTCCCTCTGGGAGTGAGGGTCCCACAGAATCCAGGTACCCACTCAGAGGAGTGAGGGTCCCCTCGGGATTTCTCAGAGTCCGATTTCTCCTCAGAGAGGGGGGCCATTTGGGGTTCCTCAGAGTTCAGGTTCTCCTCAGTGTGGGGGAACCCTAGAGAGTAAGGGACAGAGAAGAGGCGACCCCAGCGGCCCCACTCACCCAAGCTACTTGGTGCCTCGCAGGAGGTTGTCAGAGCCGGGCACCATTGGATGCTGCAGTCTGGCCCGGTCCCAATGAATCCAGACAGTGGCTCCTCCACTTCTACATTGTGGAAGAGTTTAATCAGGATTGGCAGTAGTTCTTTCCAAATGATTGGCAGAATCCACCTGTGAAGCCATCTTGTCCTGGGATTTTCCAAGATGGAAAGTTTTTGATGATGAATTCCATCTCATTACTTGTGATTCTTGTGTTGAGTTAATTTCTTCTTTCTTCACTGTAGTTGCTGGTGTGTTTCTAGAAATTAGTCCATTTCATTTAACTTATCCATCTTCTTGCAATACAATTTTTAATGTATCCTCATGATATTCTATTTCTTTGGGACCAGTGGTGATACCCCATCTCTCATTTTTTATTTTATTTATTTGCATCTTCTCTCTGTTTTCTTTGATTGTCCAGCTAAAGGTTTGCCAATTTTATTAATCTTCTCAAAGAACCAGCTTTTGGTTTTGTCAATTTTTTCTAGTATATTGTAATCCTCAATTTCATGTAGTTCTGTTTAATCTTTGTTATTTCCTTCTTTCTTCTTGCTTTGGGATTAGTTTGTTGTTCTTTTTTTAGTTCCTCCAGGTGTACAGTTAGGTCTTTGATTTCAGATCTTTCTTCTTTTAAATACATAGACTTTTATTGCTATAAATTTTTTCTCAGCACTGCTTTTGCCATCGGTTTTGATATTGCTGTGTTCTCATTTTCATTCATTCCAAGGTTGTTATTGATTTCCTCTGCAATTTCCTCGTTGACCAATTGATTGTCTAAGAGTGTGTTATTTAACTTCCATACCTTTGTGCCTATTCTGCTTCTCTACCACATAATAACTTCCAGGTTTATTCTGTTGTGACTAGGATAATTACTTTCTATAATTTCAATCTTTCTGAATTCATTGAGTATTGTTATATAATCTAGCATGTGGTCTATTCTGGACAATGATCCATGTGCCCTTGGGAGGAATATATATCTTGCTGTATTTTTGTTTAATATTCTGTGAATGTATGTCTATTTGGTCTAGATCCTCTAATGTATTTTTCCAAGTCTCTATGCCTTTATTAACCCTCTGTCAATATGTTCTGCATAATGGTGATAATGATCTTTAAATTCCCCCACTATAATTGTAGGAGCATCTATTTCTCCACTTAGATTTTTTTTTTAGGTTTTGACAAACTGTATAATGACCTGCATCTGTCAGTGCATTATCTTGCAGAACAATTCTAAAGTATCAAAAATGTCCCATGTTATACCTATTTTTCCCATTCCCTCCCCTCAGAACTTCTCATGACCAATGCCTTTATATCAGTGCTACAAGTTTGTCCATTACTAGAAAAATAATAACTCTATGTTAGTCCATGTTTGCAGGCCCCACTTAATTTTGTTCATTTCTCAGTCTTGAGGATCTTGGAATAGTGTTACCTACTCTGCTTCTGATTGAGAGGGGGCTTAGAATCCCATTGGGGCAGATGGATGGAATGGTCTCACTGACAGTTGTAGGTACTCTGTTTTCAAGGATGTGAGTTGTCCATTATCATCCTTTTGTTAGTTGTCCTGGGTGAGTCCAATGAACTGGAGAGTAGGTGTTGCCTGTAACTCTGCTGAGATTCAGATCTTCTACATAGAAGATACTGAAAAACTCACCTCAAGGTTACCAGAACAATGAGACAAGCTCATCAATTTGGTTGGATGAAAGATTAATACACAAAAATCATAAGTGTTTCAATATATACTAATGAGCAATGTGTGTAGGAACCAGAAAAAAAAAATTCATTTACAATAGTGGCAAAAAGACTCAAATATTTAGACACAAACTTAACCAAAGACATAAAGGATATGCAGTTAGAAAACAACAAAACATTGCTGAAATAAATAAATAAATACCTAAATAATTGGAGGGACATTCCTTGTTCACTGGTTGGAAGACTACATTTAATTAAGATGTCTAAACCACCCAAACTCATTTACAGATTCAAATGAAACCCCAATAAAATTCCCAACAGTCTTGTTTTGCAGAACTGGCAAATCCAATTATCAAATTTATTTGGAAAATTAAGGGGACAGGAATAGAAAAAAATACCTTTAAAAAAGGAATGATGTTGGATGACTCTTACTTCCTGACTTAGCTACATTGGTAAAAAAACAACAGGGTACTGGCATAAAGGTAGACATATTGACCAGTGGAATCTAATTCAGTATTAACAAATAAACCATAAACCACTTCTACTACTCAGTGATATTGACAAAGCTCTCCAAAACACTACCTGTGACAGAAGAATCTATTCAATAAATGGATCTGGGAGAACTGGGTATCCATTGATAAAACAAAGAAAGAAGACCCATTTCTCACAACTTATATACAAATTAACATAAAATGGATCAAGGACCTTAATATAAAAAACTAGTACCATACATCTCCTAGAAGAAATAATAGAGAAACAACATTAAGAACTTTTGTTATGTGCTAGTTTCCTAAACCTTACACCCAACTGCTGAGCAAATAAAGAAAAAAGAGATAAATGGAACTTCATCAAAATTAAACAATTTTGGGCTTCAAATAAATTTGGTAAGAAAGTGAAAAGGGAGCCTATTCAATCAGAGAAACCTTTTGGAAACCACATATAAGATAATGGTTGGATCTCAATGTTCTATAAACATATCACACAACTCAATGATAAAAAGAGAATGTAGGGGGAGCAGATGTGGCTCAAACAGTTGAGCTCCTGCTTCCCACATGGGAGGTCCTGGGTTTGATTCCCAAAGTCTCCTGAAAAAACAACAACAAGCAAACAAATGAAAAAACCAACTCTGCGAGGCCAATGTGGCTGAGTTGCTGAGTGCTGGCTTTCCATATATGAGGTCC
>JAQZBX010050016.1:6021-19870 GCA_029593785.1 Cabassous unicinctus | reverse complement strand
CCCCCCCCCCGTGTGTTAGGCAGGCACTCAACTGCTTGAGCCACATCCACTCCCTAACTTTATTCTAAAATTAGCAGGCTAAATTTTTGGGTGCTAAAATGTTCCTTATAAAATTATTATGGAAGATGATTATTTTTGGGTTTTGTTTTTTGTTTTTTTGTTGTTATTGGTTTTTTTGGTTGTTTGCTGCTCTTGGTGGGGGCAGGGGGGTGAATTTACTAGGCCACAAATGCAAAAGTCAGGCAGTCACAGAGTCATCAAGGACTAATCCCAACTGCCTCCTTAGTGTTTATTTCGCTGATGGCAATTCCCCAATACTAACTTGACTTAAATTTCAATTTTTGGTCCCTCTCCTTTATCCAAAAATGGTAGACATTTTTTCCCCAATGGGAGATTTTTAAAATTTGATTTCTTGGCCCAAATTTTGAATTGGCATATTTTGAAACAGAAGTGATAGGGGATTAGGTTGAAGTCCACCAAAGTGGCCAGACATCTTGTGGAAAGCATACTTCAGGAAGTCCTGAGAAGCTTAATACTAGCTCCTTGCTTTTAATTTCATATTATCACTGAGGGAAAGCCTTGGTCTGGAAATTTGATGCAAGGCCTATTTCCAGGGAAACATTGAACAGAATTCCACTTTGATGAGCAGGAGAAAAGGATGCCTAAACATAGATGCATATCAGCTACTTCTAAAAAGCAAATGACACTGCTTCCACCCTTTTATGGCTAAAACTTCAATATTTTTTTCCCCTTGAGAGTTGGGAGATAAGATTCCCAGTGCATCTCTGCACATTGATTTGGATTTGATTGTCCAGGTTGGCCATTTGTTGACTTTTGCTAGATAAGGCTGAGGGATGTGACTCCAAAATATTGAATGGTTTCTTATCTCCTTTCTAGTCCAGAGAGCCTCGTACTTTGCTGCTAGTGATGAAAACCATCGCCCCCTGAGTGCTGCATCCAACAATGACCAGCTTGAGGACCAGGCTATGGCCCAGATGAAGTCTTACAGCAGGTGAGTCTCCCAGTGGCACATAGAAGACTTCAGTCATCTCCACTAGGGACAGCAAATGTGGGGAAGAGGAGATGGAGACCACATGGATTAGCTGAATGACACTCACCACTGCAGTGCCAGATACCTTATGTTTTAGTTAGAAAGCTTTGTAACTACAAACTGTAATCACAAACTTGCCTTGATGACATAAAGTCATAACGTTGAATATTTATTATTTATTTCATAGTATTTTTATGCCCTCGGGGCTTATTAGATAAGAGAAATTGTTTGCACCAAATAGCCCCAGGTTCCTGATGTGAAGTCCTTAAGTCTGGTATTTCTAGTGTCTTCCCCAGCTGTCAGTTGATGGCCATGCCTTTAAATGTGCCTGTGTCTTAGCTTCTCCCAATCTGCTGCTTCAAGTCTACTGTTATAGAAAGCTGGACCACCAGGATAGTTAAGATTGTATGTAAAATCAAAGTAAACAAGCAATAGCTGAGACCCACTGGGTTTTTCTTCTGAGTTAAGAACATGGACTGTGCAGAGGCCGACTTTTATATTTTCCCCTCGGTTTCAGATTGTGCGGTTTTGGATATTTGTGTGGCATTCCTATGTGTTAAAGCATCATCACAGCATTAAGTCTTCATGACACTTAGTAAGCACTCATTGATGTAGAATGTTATAATTTCATCAGTTTAAAATCTCTTCCCTTAAAAACTTTTGAGGATGATTAAGAATATAGATATTTAGGGAAGCTGATATGGCTCAGCGGTTGAGTGCCGGCTTCCCACATACACAGTTTCGGCTTTAATCCCCAGCCCCCCAGTACCTCAAAAAAAAAAAAAAAAAGATACAGATATATAATAGTGGGTTTGAAACAGACAGCAGGAAAAGTAAGGTTGATATTTATTGAACAAATAGACAGTGGGACTTGTGCTTGAGGACTTCTCTGAACAAGTCTGAAAGAAAGTGCTCTTAGCGGAGAAAGCCTAAGAGTCATGGATGGTTTGTCATGAAGTATAACAGATGCTGCATATGCTCTCATCACTGGGACAGCTGGGTGAAGAGACCTACAGTTAATTGGGCTGTTGAGAACTTTTATAAAAAATGGCAGAGTTGGGGGAGAGCCCAAAATGTGCTTTCTTAGGACGGGACCTACAACAGAGAGAAAGCAGAGTGAGCAAAGACTGCTTTTCTGAGAAAGGGTTCTTGAACCGTTCTTAAATTCATAAGATGGGGGTGATGCTCAGCTCTTTTCCTTTGTTCAGTGCAGATGGAGCAAATGCTAATAGCTTTAAATAAGGATTTTATTTATTTATTTATTTCTCCCCCGTCCCCCTTCTCCCACCTCCCACTCCCATTGTTTTTGCACTTGCTGTCTGTTCTCTGTGTCCATTCGTTGTGTGTTCTGCGTCTGCTTGTCTTCTCTTTAGGCAGCACCGGGGACTGGTCCTGGGACCTTCCAGAGTGGGAGAGAGGCGCTCAATCTCTTGTGCCACTTCAGCTCCCTGGTCTATTGCATCTCTTATTGTCTCTCCTCTGTGTCTCTTTTTGTTGCGTCATCTTGCTGTGCCAGCTCTCCGAGCAGGCCAGCACTCCTGCATGGACCAGCTCTTCACTAGGGCCAGCTCGCTGCACAGGCCAGCTTACCTTTCACCAGGAGGCCCCAGAAATTGAACCCTGGAACTCCTATATGGTAGATGGGAGCCCAGTCGCTTGAGCCACATCTGCTTCCCCAGAGAATTCATTTTGAAGAACCTTTAGAAGTCAAGATAGGCTACTGAAAGTTGCTTCAATCCTGACAAGATGCAGTGGCATCAGTTGGCTCTGCAGGAGCGAGGACAATGAACTTGATGGCTTGTGAAGGGCAGGACTCCTCCCCAGTCAGTGATCTCATTGTTTCTGTTCCACAAGTTAGCACCACCCCTTTTTGTTCCACATCTTTGACCCTCAACCATCCCAGATCTGACCAGCTTATTGCAGCATAGCTTCCCTTTTACAATCCATTCATTATCAGATTTTAATTGGTTTCCTTGTCTTACAAGTTTGAAGTCATTGTCATGCCATTTGTGGCAGCCTTGTCACTATGGGTTTTGCCTTTTGAGCTGTCTGTGTAGATCTAGAATTAGCAGAAGCCTTTAACATAGTTCATTTCAGGTCAGAAATTCTAATGTGGACTTTGATTTTTAAGATAACAAATATTTTTTATTCCATGATTCAAATAATTTTAAAAAGTCACTACTTCTTCCCCTTGACCTCTGAAAAAAGGTGGCTAGATGTTATCCCCATAGAAGACTTTAGATTCTCTGTTGTGTGGCTCTGAGGTTGCGAGTGACTGGCTAGAACTCACTCAGAAAACTTACGTCAGCTCGAATGCAGGTGTAGGAGAGTGAGGGAGGGACAGGTGACAGGCCAGAGCTTGCCCTGCCATGCCATCTCTGCAGCTAGTAGGGTAACCTTCTTGTCCTCTAGCTCACCCTTCTTTTGGTACTACACTAGCACGACATGATTAGCACTTAAATCAAATATGAGAAGATGTGAAGAAAAATGTGGGCCTTTATATTTTATTCACAATAATAGTAGAATTTAAGACATTAAGTTTGTACTGACAGCTTTTGAAGCAAATGGTCTTATTAAAATATATATATTTTAAAGACATTTAGACTAGCTTTTAAGATATGGGTACCATGATCCAGGGGCAACTGGACACTTGGCCACAGAATTTATCTTCTTGGGAACCAGAGACCTGTCCTGTCCTCGTAGCCCCAAGGCAACCTTCCTCCCCTTTCACACAGAGAGGAGTAGCTCTTCTCTTTTTAAAACTCACTAATAGAGATCCCAAGGTGTCCCTGAGGAGTCATTTCACTGCTCGACAATTATGTCTGCCAGAGAATACCTCTTGTGCTGCCAGAGAGACCATTTTCACTTATTGTGTTTTATTCTTTTGCCACAGAAGATGCAGCATATTTAACAAAGAAAGCTATTGATTGGCTGCCATACAAGCTATTCCTTTTTGTTCAGATTACTATTTTCTTTTTAAGTAGAAATACACATTGGGTTACAAGTACAGCCTCCTCAGACTAAAAACAAAACAAAACAAAGCCAGCCCTGGAAGCTCGGGTCAGCATGGCCTTTTGTTTCTTGTTCTCAGCAGTAAAGATTCCTCTCCCACGCTGGCTTCTAAAGTGGACCAACTAGAAGGAATGCTGAAGATGCTTCGGGAAGATTTGAAGAAGGTAAACGCTTTTTCTCAAAGTAAATTGCCCAGTCTGTGCAAACTGCCCTTGAACTGTGTGAGCCCCTCTTAAGTCGTGTTAGAGAATAAGATGTGGATGCTTTCCCTGCTTTCTCTGTACACACGCGTGTTTAGGAGGCTGCTTGGAGCTCAGTTCCTACTGGCACACATAGTGCAAGGAAAATCTTCTGCGTCACGTGTGAAGAAAAATTGTTCCCTTTTTGGTGAAAGCTTTTGAGCCTTAGTTGGCGCCCCACCTCTGCCCAGCCCTCTCCCTGCCTCCCACGACCTCTTGTAGTGTGTCAGTAGCCGGGACTCTCACTTTGTTGTTACTTGGACTTTATTCAGGCTTTTGCACCAAGACAGCTGGGTGGTGTTTTGTTTGTTGGGTGGCTTTGGTTAAATTAGGACATCAGCCACCAAGACAGTAGTCTAAAGTTTGGAGCAGTACTTACCAACAAAGACTTTAAAGTACCCATCAGTGTATTCACATTGCAAGACAACCTATCATAAAGCGCCGATGCTTTATTAGAGTATCTTAACCCCCAGCATCAGGCTTTGTAGACAAACGTTTGGTGGAAAGAAGGATGGGAAATGGGCCAGGGGTCAAAACAGATCCATGCCTGCTTCTCCCAGCATCTGGGCAAGGTGGGGCCCCCCTCTTAGTACTTCTCCCTTTGCTCCACCTCCCAGGAAAAAGAAGACAAAGCCCACCTGCAGGCTGAAGTTCAGCACTTGCGGGAGGACAACTTGCGGCTGCAAGAGGAGTCCCAGAATGCCTCAGACAAGCTGAAGAAGTTCACGGAATGGGTCTTCAATACGATAGACATGAGCTAGGGGAGGCTGAGGCGCAAAGGAGGAGGGGGCCCCGGGGAATGCTCTCCAGTGGGTGCTCTGAAGCCCCTGTTCATGCCATTGCAAGCATTCGCAGAGCACCTTCCCCAGCTTCCCACTTTGCCCCATTTCGGGGAGTGCACAACACATCAATTGCAGATCAACAATCATTGTCTGCCTTTTGTAGAAAAGAAAAATGAAAAAGTAAATAAAAATTTTAAAAAGCAAAATAAAAGTTTAACTGCTAAAATGTGAATGTCTTTATTTTTTTGCACAATATCTTTATCTGTTATGTATTTAAAAAGAAATTGGGCCTGGGACCAGGGCTCCCCCCTGGTCCATCCGCCTCTATTTCATCAGCTTTTTCTTATCTACTTCAGATAACCCAAGCTTTCCCTTGTTATCCTGACAAATATCATTGTTCCTAGGAAAACAAAGTTGTTTTAGTTATTTATTTGGAGAATGGGGAGGGGTACTTTCCTTACCATCTTTCCTAAAATGCCTGGAGAGGGAGGTGCTTTTAGCAAATGCCTGCCTCCCTTGAATGACTTGTGCATGAGCTAGTGCTGTTTGTCCCTGTCTTACAGAGATCAGCAGGATGGGGTTATTTAGCAAACACAGACAGAGGCTAGCCACAGTGCATGCGGGCCACACCCCTCTTCACACCCGTGATATGACAGCACTTCCTGCCACCTTCCTTTCCCACGGGGAGACATCCCAGGTGTGCTCCTTGGAACTAAACAACCCTCTTGTTTTGGGTTGTTTTGGGTTGGTTCAAGTGAGCCCCACTAAATTAATCCACCTCTCTTCAGCTTCCTAGCTCCAAACATCAATTGGTTTCAGAATTCCTCCCTTATTATTTGTGTTTCCTGTTGTCTCTAATTGTATGCGTTTTGGTCAGAAGTGTAGTTTTGCTTGAGATTTTTAAAGCTGAAAATGTGGTGAATTTGTTTTTAAGCTGGTGGAAATGACAAGACATAAGCACGCTCAAAATGACTATGACTATATTAAAAAATTAATAAATCCTTCTCTCAAAAGCAAGGCTTTGCCAGTATTTGTAACCAAGGGCAAGCTAAAAGGGAAATTAAATTGTGAATTTTAATGCGTGCTTTTCAGGAGCAATGACTGTGATTCTAGAATGGGCTTTTGAAATCTGCATGTTCCCACTTGAAATATAAGCCTGGTATTTTCTGCATCCTTTTGTGACCATCAAAAGGCTTTTGCTGCAGAAATGATTGGTGTGTTATTTTTCCAGTCTGCTTTGGACCTCTGGGGAGTTGTTCCGAGGCCCTCACCACTGCAGAGCAGAGATCTGGCCGACTGACTTGAGAGCGCCCTCGTGACCTTGTTTCCTGCCTTCATAATTGTCAGTAAACTGTCACCTCTGTCCCTTCAGTGGCGTCTCTGGTCCAAAGGAATGTTCAGCAATCTAGCGGCAGCTGCTGGGAAGTTCCCTTCCCTAAGTAACCTCCACTCATCTGTCTCTCCAATCCCCAAAAGAAATAAGATGGAATTTTCCTCTCTTCTCCCCACCTTCTACTGCCAGATTTTTATGCTGCCATTTCATTATGATTGCGATTTCTCCACGAAATTTTTTTTCTGGTGACATTTCTTTCATGGACATAGGAAGATTTCGGAGTGCTTTGTAAAGATCTCATTGTCTGTCTCTTTCTCTCTTTGAATTGTATGAAGGAGATTGTACATTGCCTGATATCTCTTTGTAAATGAGAAATATCGCTAACATCCAAGCATTCTGAAGTCTTGCTTATCCTTCTGAGTTTAGTTTTTATCTTGTTTTACATTTTGTTTTGGGACTTGGGGCAAGCTATTTATTAGAGTTTTGCAACAGAGTTCTTGTTTGAAGCCTCTAAAGACTACTTGTAAAATTTAAACAATAAAACTCATTTTAAACGCTCTTTTTAAATGCTTTTGTATTATTGCTTCAGGTTTTCTTATTTGAGAGACCACCCAGTAAGAGACCCTCCTGACACTAATTTTTCATCAAGCTCCATTAACACTAAAGGTGATTCTTGAAAGTTTCTGTCCTTTTTAGAATTTTAATAAGCTTTTTTACTCTTTACCCACATGTCCATAGAGAATTACTATTTTGCCTTCTCTGTTTATGATTTAATATTTGCAGAGCACATTATAATTAGTTCACTCTTCATTATCCATGTGTGGGTTTCCTACAACAACATTGTCATTCCCTGAGACCTAGCACACTTTGGTACTGTCTCTACTGCATCTTCCAACTCTAAGTGTTAGATGTGTGCTCAGGGAATACAAATGCCTGTTAATATTAGATTGTGCAAAATATAATTAGAAAGGTTAATCTGCAGAAGGAAAAGCTTAATACATTCCAAAGCCAAACAAAACCAAATTTTTTAATCCACCATGGCACTGTTCCTCTCCAGTGGTGCAGCTAATTGGGAGTTGAAAGTAGTGTTTTTTTTCCCTGTTACTTGGTTCAACAATTCTACAAATTCTAGCATTACAAGATGGAGTGAGACTGGAAGCCACAAGATACTCTAATTTACACTCTAAAGAAGATCTGTTTAGACCATGATTTGTCCGTGGTTTGGAGGGTTTCATGTTGTTTATGAAGGGCTCAACACATGGGTTGGGAATTCCTGCAGGACGGTATCGTTGGCCTGTACTGGAGGATCTTCATTTTGTGAGCTGAATGAAGGAGCCAATTGGTTGCTCTCCACATCTGAAGATGATAAAGTGGGTTGGATGGCAACACCTTAGATGGGGATAAAAATGATAGACCCAGGGCAAAGGAAACAGCTAGTTGAACGTAGAATGGTGACCTGAACCCAGATTCCAATCTCCCATGCAATGTTCAACAACTATCTGCTGCTACTTTCCCAGAATGAACAAAATTGAGGTTAAAGTACAAGATGGCACACTTTGGTCAGAAAGACATGTAGGCAATAAAGACTTGGGTATTGTTACGCATAAACTGATTTTTTGAGAGAATACCCTGTGATGCCAGGGTAATGTCAAATACTTTTTTCCCTACATGAGTTACAACACCAATGACCAGGAATCATCACAATCTGATGAAAAAGACATTTGTCTTAGACTGGGACTCGCAACCAGGCCTTTAGTTAGCAGCTGTGTTGCCTTAGGTAAATTACTTGATGTCTCTGAGCTCGTTTGCTCCTCTGATAAAAAATAGTAACAGCATTATATATTGTTTTAAGGATTAAATGGGATTTTTTTTTAATGTAAAACCAGTGACTGACAAATTGTAGGCACTCGGTAAACATGCCTTCCCTTGTCCTCCATCTCCTGTAGGTTAAGGTTTTTACGCTGTTTTCTAGGAGAGAGACCACTCTGCTTCCTGTCAGATGCTTTTAACACTGTTGCTGTGCATTTCACAACAGTGACTGAAACTTGAGAGAGCACCAGCGTCACCTGGAGGGCTTGTTCAAGCCCAGAATACTGGGCTGCACCCCAGGGTCTGTGTTTGAGCAGATCTGAAGTGGGGTCCCAGGATTTCTATTTCCTAGAAATGCCCAGGCGATGTTTTAGAAGCAGGACTTTTGGGCAGTGGAGTTAACAGGAGGGCATCCGTTAGTAATGAAAAGAAAGAGCCACTATGGTGGGAGGCACTTAACCATGTCCAGACACCTGAGTATTATTTTGACTGGTAAACGGATTCACAGAGCATCGTGGAGGGGGAAACAGGTTCAAGTTGTAGCTAGAGAGAGTTTAGCTAGATAAAAGGAAGAACTTTTTCTCCCCTTTGCATGAAATGACCCTCTCTGCCACTGACTATTTTGAATTTTGTTTTACCTAGATGAGGCTGGAATGCCTCCATCAACCCTAACAACACTCCCGTAATTATATGGGACTAGTTACCAGATTAGCAAGGAATGACCTTGGTGACCTTGGGGAGCTGAGAATTCGGATGGTCCTGCTGCTAAGGAGAGCAGGGCCTCGGGATGGCAGTGAAGAGTTCCTTGGTCAGCCCCACAGTAGGTGGGCCTCACCTGGGGTAAACTGGGAGAACTGGTTCCAGGCTGGGAGCACCAAATTCAGCCCAGCCTGCTCACTCCAATCTCCAAGAACCCATCAAACTTCAAAGCTACTAGACAAGCAAATTTCACAACTGCCCTTACCTCCCTTTCACAGTTAAAAGATCTTTACTTCAATCCTCAAGCTGCATAACAGCCCATTGTCTGATACTGTCCAGAGAGAAGGAAAGGGTTGCTTCTCCTCATATCCTTTGTAGAAGCTATAGCTCAAAGACATGAAGACACTGCTGTCTCCTTTGAGAAGGTATTTATAGCCTTGATTTTACTTTTGCATCCTTTGCCCCGCTTTATTGCTCTCCTGCACTCTCTCCAAGGATCCTCCTCCTCTTCCCATTCCCCTTCTCTTCCCAGAACTCCTTTAGTTCCTTCCAGATTATGCCCTTCGGGTCCTCCATCCTTTCAAATCAAGAATCTCCTTCCATCTGAATCATCACACCTGAGTCCCGGGAGAGCTTTTTCACCTTCCCTCTCTCATTACGCCTCTCATTATACCCTTTCAGCCACATTCATCTCCAGTCCTGTGAACATGCATTTCTCAAATTTCCTCCCATCACTTATTCTAAACGAGTGCATCTTGTTGCACATCTTAAGCAGAGCCTCTGCTAACTACTACCCCTTTTAAGCATATGCAGCTATTACCCTGCAATTTATACCTCTCATCACCCATTTTCAACTTGAATGATCTCCCAGGCAAAATACCCTAAGCACTGGGTCCCTTATTCTGTATCTTTAGATGAATGCATTCCTTCAGGGATCTCCTCACATGTTCTGCTGATGCCTCTTATCATTCCTTTTCCTCAACCAAAGTACTTTTAAAATAGACCCAACTCCCTACACATTTCTTTTTTTAGATCTTGTTAGCACAACCTGGAATCTGATGAGCCTACCCAGCCACACCTCTCGTATGTATTTCTATAATTTGGCCTTTAAGAAAAACATCACAAAATAGCTATCTACCCAAAATAAAAATCCAGCTGTTTTTGTAGAAGTGCTTGGAAGACTATACTAGTTTCCTAGTGTTAAATTAACAAAATATCACAAATTGAGTAGTTTAAAACAACAGAAATTTATTCTTTCACAGTATTGAAGGCTAGAAATCTGAAATCAAGGCATCCACGGGGCCATCTGAAGGCTGTAGGGGAGGAATCCTTCTTTGCATATTCCTAGCTTCTGGTGGCTGGCAATCCTTGGCAGTCAAGAGCTTCTAGCTGTGTAACTCCAGTCTCTGCCTCCATCCTCGCGTAGCCGTCTATCCCTAGTGTGTGTCTTTTCTTTTCTTAAAAGGGCACCAATCATATTGGAGTAGGGCCTACTTTAATCCAGTAGGACCTCATCTTAACTTGATAACATCTGCAACAATTCTAATTCCAAATCAGGTCACATTCACAGATACCAGGGGTTTGGACTCCAACATATCTTTTGAGGGGACAGAATTCAACTCTTAACAAATGGTGTGGGTTCTCCAGTTCAGCACTGAGCCCTCTACTCCCTATAGCCTTACATGCTCCCAACTCACTGCACACAATTATATAACCTGCCTGGTAGGTAGACATTTGAGTTGACACCCCCTGGATCTCATCACCAAATCCATGGAAACCATTTCCTTCCCCAAACTACCCCTGCCCTGTACACACACCCTCACCTACCTTGTGTTCCTGGGAGTGAAAGCTCTTAGGAAGTACATTAATGAAGGAGTTTCATTCACATTCAAATAGCAAACTAGAAGTGACTAATAAATTTGCCTGGAGGAGGTCCTTTAGTCACTTGTCTTAGTGAAGAGTGGGAAGGATTTGTAACTGACCTAGTAATTTTTAGTGACCGGTCATTTCTAAAGAGCTTGAAGGTATTTGAAAACAGTTACTGATCTTAAGAAGCTTAAATGTTGTTCCACAATCTTAAGTCAATTAATATGCTTAGAAAACCCTTTTGTCTTAGTTGGTACAAAGATAAACTCAGCCCCATGTAGGCATATTTCAAATTAATGAGGTTATGCCTAAGTGCCTAATGCTCTCCAACCTAATATAAAAGATTCCAGCTAGAGAAGGAGCTGGGACTTCATTCACAGGCAGTAGGAAAGGACAAGTCTACTCAAAGGGAGAAAAGACCTGGTGGGTGTCGGGGGGGGGAAGATATGAAGTCGCTGGTTTGTCTTTAAGGTTTTTGACAAACCATGGTGTGAAGGAGAAACCAGCCTTCATCTTAGTGGTCCTAGAGGACAGACCTGGGACCAGTGAATATGAATTACAGGGAACTTTTGGCTCCAAATAGTTGGTCAATGGTGATTAGGTGATCTGTGCTTGAAGTCAAGAAATGAAGAGGTAGACAAGCTGCCCCTTTGCAATGATGCCGTACCTTCTCCCTTTCTAGTAGACTCTTGTTCTCTTTAAATAAACTTGGAGTCATGAATTACAGAATCAGGATTGAAAGAGAACTTTAAAGTTTTATAGCCCTATATAATAAACAATATATTGTTATTTATTCAGCCCAGGACTGAATCTCGTTGTCATCCGGCCACGTGGCCAGCCACCTGTGTTTGAGTACATCCAGTGATCGTGAACTCAATCCTGAGGCAGCCCATTTCATCTTTCATCTTCTAAGCCCTTCCTTACATTTTTGTAACTACTCACCATTCTTCCACTGCTAGCTATTCAGAACAATAAATTTCTCTTCCCAGGTTATAGTCCTTAATATGTTGGAAAATAGTTTTCAAGTCTTCTCAAAGTTATTTCTTCCCCAGGCTAAAAATTCTCTATTTCCTCAACTTTTCTTCATGTATCCTAGTTTCTAGTCTCCTCCCTGCCATAATATAATCATATATAATATTTATTAAGAATGCAATTGCTTTACATACATTATCTCATTTAGTCCTCACAGCAGCCCTATGAGGTGGGTGCTATTATTGTACCCATTTTACAGAACAAGAAACTGAGGCCTAGAGAGGTAAAGTAATTTGTAGTAAAATAACTGTCAAATAGTAGAAGTGGGATTCAAACCCAAGCCTCGGGTTTCTCCATCTTATTGGTTTGCCGGTGAGCTCCCTTCTGTTTGTGTTCCTCAAAGTTCAGGGCCCAGAGGCCCAGAGCCTAGGACAATATTCCAGTTTTTCTAAGGAAAGCACCATGGTCTCATCGCCTTCTTCTAAGTCATTGCTATCAAAGCCCCCAGACCATCAGCTGCAGCAGCACCTGGGAAGGCTTCTGAAAGGAAAATATTGCTGGGCCCCACCCCCAGAGTTTCTGATTTGGTAGGTCCTAAATGGGACCCAAGAATTTGCATTTCTAAGAAGTTCCCAAGTATGGGAGGCCATATAATGAGCCCCCAAACAAGTCACACCCTAATCCCTCGAACCTATGAATATGTTCCCTTACATGGCAAAAACAACTTGCAGGTGTGAATAAGTTAGGCTGTTGATATGGAGAGATTATCCTGGATTATCCTGGTGAGCCCAATGTAACCACAAGTTTCTCTACACCAAATGCTGCTGCTGCTGTTGATCGGAATACCACTCTTGGAGAACCACTGCTCTACATACCATGCCTCTCTTAGCAAAGCGTACAGCAAATTAGTTTTGCCTTTGTTGCCTCACATTGCTGACCCAGCTTATACTTAGAGTGGACCAAAACCCCTAAATGCTCTCTCCCCTGGTCAGTCCATCAGTCTCTAACCTTTCATGTTTGTGCATTTGGTTATCTGGGCCCTACAGCAAGACGACGTTTATTTCATCTTGCCGGATTTCAATCATTACCACAGCCCAGAGATTGGCAAGCTATAGCCCATGGGCCAGGTTTGTACCATAGCCTGTTTTGTTTTTCTTTTTGTTTGGTTTGGTTTGTTTTTTTACAGACTGTGGGCTAAGAATAGTTTTTACATTTTTAAAAAGTTGTAAAACAAAGAAAAATATGTGACAGGGACTATATATGGCCACGTAACCTAAAATATTTACTATCTGGCCCTTTTTACAGAGAAAGTTTGCCAACTTTTGCTATAGTCATGACAATTTTGAATCCTGATTCTTATGACCATTGAATTCCCCATCTCTCCCATCCCAGGCCATCTGCACATTAAATAAGCATGTCTTCACTATCTTCATGTCATTTGTAGAAATGTCGGAGGGCCAGGGCCCCACTACCTGTCATAAGAGAATGCCATGTAGCATGACCTGACTTGACCATCAAAATCTTTGAAATAGGAAGTGGATGTGGCTCAACCAGTTGAACACCTGCCTCCCACATGAGAGGTCCCAGATTCAGTTCCGGTGCCTCCTAAAGAAAGAACAAGCAGACAATGAGCAAAAAACAACAAGCAGACAACAAGCACAAACAAGGAGCAAATACAATAAGCAAACAGACAAGGGAACCATCTCGGGGGGTGGGGGAGGAATCTTTGAGATGGTGTACTGGGTTGAATAGTGTCCTCCACAAACTCATATTCACCTGGAACCTCAGAATGTGACCTGATTTGGAAATAAGGTCTTTACAGATGTAAATAGTTAAGATGGAGTCATACTGGGAAGCGGGTGTGGCTCAATCGATAGAGCTCCCGTTTACCATGTGGGAGGCCCCGGGTTCGCTTCCCCGGGCCTCCTTGTGAGGGCAGGCCGGCCGGCCCACGCGGCGGGGTAGGCTGATGCAGCAGGACCTCACAGCAAGGGGGAGATAAGCAGACATGGAAAAAACACACAGCGAATGGACACAGCGAACACAAGCAGCAAGGGGGGGATAAATAAATAAATAAATAAATCTT
>JAQZBX010050015.1:0-19773 GCA_029593785.1 Cabassous unicinctus | reverse complement strand
CACATATTGAGGCATTGTACTAGCCAAGGAATATAGTTTACATTATTTTTTTTTTTTGCTTTTGTTTACATAAATGTTATTTGTTATATATATATATATACATTTTATAAAGGTGCCTAGATTACCCAAATATTACTCAGAAACTACAGGGATTCCCATGCTCCCCACCGCCCACACCCCCAAAAATACCCCACACAACCATTCCCCATCCGTGTGGTACTACACCCGCAATGGATATACACATCCTGGGGCCCTCTTAACAGTTATGTGACCTCTTGTGAGAGAGGGAGCCCTGGTGAACCTGGACTGCAAATGAAAATTTTGGAGAGTTTCATGCTAGGCTGAGCAGGTGAGTTCCCGGGTCCTTCCCGGAACTGCCAGCAGGGCAGACCCCTAGCATAAGAAGCAAAGACGAAAGGCACCACCTGCTGACCATCACCTCCTCTCTGCCCTCCTCCCAGACAGCTGGGAAATGGTAGCATTTCTAATCCTGACACATGCTTTGAACTTTCTACTTGAAATCACCACTGGATGTCTCACAAGTGTTCAATTTTCCCAAATCCCAAACTAATTTCCTGATCTCCTTCCCTCACCCCCTAAACTCTAAACCTACTCAGCTTTTTCCATCTCTGGAATTCATTACACTCTCCTCTCTGTAGCTTAGGTCAGAAAACATAGAGTCATACTTGACCTTTCCCTCTTCTTCACCTCCCAACATCTAACCTGTCAACAAGGTTTGAAGCAGATCTTAGTGGGCCCGTTTCTCTTCCCATCCCACAGGACTGCTCCGTGCAACCATCCAGGTCTCTTTTGGAGCATGACAATAGCTTTGGGACTTGACCCTCAGATCTACTCACCACCCAGCAGGCAAGGGGTCCTACAAAACAAATCAGACCTTATCATTCCAGCACTGCAATGACTTCCCGTCGCACTGCCGAGTGTGCCCTGCAAAGCCCCCTGTGACCAGACGCCCCCATCCCTCCAGCTTCGGCTTATGCCACTCTCTCTTCTCTCGCTTTCTTGAAAATGCCAGGCTTGCTATTGGCCTGAGGGTCTTCACTCCTTGTTTTCCTGTACTGAGAATGCTTCTCACTTGTGCTGCATCCTCACCCTCAGCATAACACAGGGCTTTCCAACTCCCTTCAATCCACAAGGGCACTATGTGAATGCCACATCCCCGGTGATGCCTTCCTACCCCCTCTCCAACCCCAATAAAAGGCAGGGCTCCCTATCATCCTTGGACACCACCCGGTACCATAGCTAGAGCTTACTTCTGCTGGTAAGTATACATCTACTCATGGGTTTATTTGTTAAAGCTCATCACCCCACTAGACAGTAAGTTTCCAGAGGGCAAGGTCCTGTCAGTTTTGCCCATTCCATTATCCCTCATCTGGATCGCAGTAGATATTTAGGTCAATGAATGAATCCATCACACCATTGCCATCACGTCCCTCCTCTTGGTATATGCCTTCAACAGCCTCCGATTTCCTACAAGTCAAGGCTCTAACTTGAGTCTGGTGCCCGCGCTGCTTCCACGTGTGCCCCTGATCTGGTTTTCCAGCTCATGCTGCATATTTGCGCCCCGCCCCCCTTGCCAGGCCCATGTCAGCCCCCACACAGTTTTCCTGGCCTGGCCTCTGCAGCTCCCTTTCCCCCATTAAAACCCAGATCTGCCTTTTAGTTCTGTTCCAACTCCTCCTTTTTAGTGACGTCTTTCCTGCTTCTAGAAGCCCATGACATTTGCTTATAATGCACCGGAGCTCATGTTTCTTTCTCCCAATAGTCTATTAGTTACTTCAAAGTTGCCCTTTTCTAAGATTGAAAGAAGAAAAGTCTCTTCCTTGATTTTGTATTCTAAGTTAGTAGCTTATTAGAGGTGTTAGAGATATGTTTGTGAAAATGATGACCCAATTATTTAATTAAAACATTCTCCCCTTGACTTATAAGATTCTGTCTCATGAAGCTTTTAAAGTGCTTGTATTTCTCAGTCTAAAGCCCCTACGAGGGGATTCACTTTGAGCCCTGGTACCTTCGCGATCCCCCAGGGACTTTCAGTTATGGGCTTAGTGCTGGGACCTGGCAGCAGCAGCTGTGGGGAAAAGCGAGGCGTACAAAGAAGCAAAGTCTTGCCCCAGGCTCACGGTGGCCTTTGCACAGCTTGGCCTTTGAGTCCTGTTTGTAAATGGAAATAGGGCACAACTTGAAGGCTGAGAAGATAAACTATTTCCATTTATTTTACATTATACTTCAGGACCTAAATATAAATATTGAAGCTATTCATCTCAGCATGATTTGGTTATGGAAACATAATCGGGATTGTTTTAAAAGACAGAGGCGGCTTCTATTTTGGTCCTGGCACAGGAAATTCAGCTTTTGTCCACTTTTACAGTTTGATTTATGTGAGGTTAAAAATTCATAATGCAGGAGCTAACCTAGAGCAAATATTGTTTTTGTATATGCTGATACAAAGGACCCCGTCTCAGATGTCCTGCTCAAAGGGTTTAGAAATGCAGAGTTGAGTTGCTGCGGCCCCATCTGATTTACTGAAAATCAGTCAAGCTTTGCCGTGTTTGGGGTTAGCAGGGGCTCAGTCTAGGTTATGAAATGAGGGAACAGGGAGCCATTTCAGGTGCATTTTCTGTTCAGGTGCTTCATGTTTATCTTCTTTAATCCTCCCGGTTATCCTATGACATGGGCTGATTATCTTTACTTTCCAGAAGCAAACACTTGCCTGACGTTGTGCCGTTGGGGGATCTTGGCCAAACCCTGATCTTGGCCTGCCTTAAGGGCGTGCTGTGCTCAGTGCTGCAGGGAGCGGGGAGAGGGGAGACGGGGAGGGGGAGGGAGTAAGGGGAAAGGGGAGGGGGGAGGCGGGCGCCCGAGAAGATGGAGAAAGACTTTGTCCCACGGGAGCTAAAGTAGAGAAGGCACCCTTTACTCTAGGAGAGCTGGGGTGTTTTTGTTTTTGTTTTTTATCAATCAGAGCTCTTCCCACTCCCATCCGCCGTGATTATTTCTTTATTTCTTCCCTGTGGCTGGGAGTAGAGGAGTAAGGGCAATTATAGGCCAGGCTGTGGCATACGCGCTGTAGGCATGGCAGACACTGTAGGCTGAGGCTGAAGGCCACTGCTCTGGGTGCAGCAAGGACTTTCATTCACCAGGGATGGGAGAGGACGGGAGGTTAGAGCTCAGCACAGACCAGGCATAGCCAATGAGAGCACAACACCAGCCACTGCAGGATGTTTTGTTTTTTTTTTTTTGCAAAGGGAAAAGATAAAACATCACTATAAATTCAGATAAAGGAGAAAAAGAGGGGTCAGATTATTTAAAAAGAAACAAAATTTCACCTGGTATCAATTTCTTCTGCAACTTTGAAAGTCAGAAGATAATGGCTCCAAATGTATACACTTGAAGGGGACAAAAGTTGAGACCAGAGAATTTTGTGCCCAGCCAAGTTCTTATAACACAAAGTCGTTCTCATTTGTACTGGGGCTGAGAAAACTACCACTCACATTCCCTTCCTCAAATAATTAGTTAAAGGTATATTCTGCCTAACATAGAACCAATCAATGTCAACCAATATTTACCAAAAAAAAAAAAACAACAACACACAAAACACTTTATTTACTCCTTTTGTTAGTAAGCTACAAGGCACCGGGCACTGTGCTAATGAAGGGGAACCCCACGGGTTCTCCGGGTTCTTTTGTCCGGTGCAGAGAATTGGGATCCATGCCAAGGTTTTGCTCACACAAGGGAAAGAGTTTATTCAGCCGACCGAGGGTAGGAGACGGACAAAGCCTCGACTCTGCCTCCCCCAACAAAGGAGGCAAGGCTATTTTTTAGAATTAGACAAAGAGAGGTGGGGACAGGAATGCCATTGGCTGAGTTCACCTGTAAACTGGGGTGGCATCAGAGGCGGGGAGGAGGGCTGAGCTCATGGCTGCCCCGTAGAGCGTCCGTGGTCTCAGGCGTCTCTGTCCAGTGGAGGTTTTGTTAGGTTTTAGATAAGGGAGAGCAGAAACACAGGGGCGTGTTGGGGACTGAAAACCAGGAACTCGCTAGGGAGTGGGAAACAGGAACTTGCTAGCGAGAAGAAAACTGGAACTTACTTTGTGACTCAAGGTAGTTTTCATTAACAAGTAACAATGCACAGCTACATGCTACACATTATAGGAGTGAGATGACATAGATAAAACCAAAGTATCATTCATGAGCGTAACCTAAAAATTAAAGCTGTAGTGTAACTATACCATAAGACTGCTTTGGTTTCTTTCACTAATAAGGAAAACTTTGAACACAATCAAAAATGTTCCTGCCCTTGGGAAGCCCACAGTCCAGGGGGATGGAGACCTCAGGTGTTTGGCAGCAGCAGGACAGGTGGCATGGTGATGACCTGGTGAGGGGAACAGGCTGCCATGGCAACCCAGAGGTGGGATGCCTGGTCCAGACCCAGGAGCTCAAGGGAAGGCTTCCTGGAGGAAGCCTTCAGTGGTGAGGAGAAGAGCTGGAAGAAGTAACATCTCAGGGAAGAGCAAATTCCAGAGCCCAGGGCCAAGAGAGGGCACAGCAGCTCCAAAGAACCAAACGGAGCCATTGGGGCTGGAGCGGAGTGTGGCGTGGAGATTGAGATGGATTGAACGTGGAGACCGCACACACAGGAGGAACTGTGTTTGTCCCGAGCACCATCAAATGATCTTGGCTCCGTGCCTGCTCATTCTGGGTCCTCCTTCAGTATTGACTGAGTGAGTAAATGAGTCGTATAAAAGTGGCCACAAAAGAGATAAACACCCAAAGTGTTATTTCATTTTAATAGTTAAAAATAGCAATGATAGGAGTGGAGGTAGCTCAGCTGGTTGATCACCTGCTTCCCACGTAGGAGGTCCCAGGTTCAATCCCTGGTACCTCCTTTAAAGAAAAAAATAGCAATGAGAATAGAATATCAATCTAAGACTATATAGCACAATTTAAATTAAGAAACACTAGGAAATAATAGAAAGCTTAGAAAAAGATAAGGTGTAATAAATTTTAAGTCTTGTGTAAGAAGGAGCCAAAGTAATTGCTTTATTCTTGACTTAAATAATTAGAGAAATATATGATTAAGTAGATATTTGAAAAATTTAAAGATATCCACTGGTATAATTAAAAACAACGACAAGATAGTGCATCTCTTGTTAGAAATGAAAAAGCAAACTGAAATAAAGCACAAAACAGAAAGCAGAACAAAGCAGAGAGACATAGGATCAAATATTTTGGTTATGATAATAAATATTGAGAACTTAAATTCCATGACAGTAAAGCAAAGTCCTGCATAAAGAAGCAAAATTTCAGGGATATGATGCTTACAAAAGATAGATATGAAATTGTCTTACAATTTAAAGCAAAATCTGGACAGAGTCAATTTCACACAAGGAGAAAGGAAAGATCATTTCAATATCAAGGAAATGTAGACATCAATTCAAGGAGCATTAAAGTGGCGGTGAGTCATCTTATGATATGAAAGGTGATATTGATTCTGAAAATAATTAGCCTTCATGTACCGATTAACATAGAATCAGAATTTATAAATGCATTTAAATGTCAAGACGGAATGATCAAAGATACAATTATTGAGGAGAATTTATCAGTACCATTGCTTCATGATAAATCAAGAAACAATGAAAAGGATAAACAAAGTTACATGATTGTATTAGTTTCCTGAACCTGCTGTAACAAATTACTGTAACTTGGTGGCTTAAAATAGCACACATTTATTCTCTCAGGGTTCAGGAGATCAGAGGTCCAAAATCAGTTTCAGTGCCAAAATCAAGGGCTCCCTCCTGAGGTTCTAGGGCAGAATCCATTTCCTTGCCTTTTTCAGCTTCTAGAGCTGCTTTCGAGCATTCCTCGGTCACAAGCCCCTTCCTCCATCTTCAAAGCCCGCAGTTCAGCACATTGTGTCAGTGGCCACGTTACCTTCTTCTTCTGTGTCAAATCTTCCTCTGCCTCCCTCTTATAAGGCCACTTGTGATTGCATTTCCGGCTCACCCAGATAATCCAGGGGAATCTCCCCCTCTCAAAATGCTTAATCACATCTGCAGTCTCTCTTTTGCCATATAGAGCAACTTCACAAATTCTAGGGATTAAGAACTGGATATCTTTAGTGACGATTATTTAGCTTCCCGCAGTGAAAACAGTAAGACGTAATAAAGATGAAGCTAATTTTGTTTAGACTACTTATTTTCAATTGTCCATGAAAGATTTACAAAAGTTGTATAAACTTAGCCATATAAACTCCCCAAAAATTCACTGATACAATCTTCCAAAAATCAGAATTTATAAATAAACATTTAGAAAGAATAACCCAATTACTTTGAGATAATTTTATAAATAAAATTTAAATGGTCCCAAATAACTAGTAGGACATCAAATATTTTTTCAGGTTATTTAGAAAATAGTAAAAATGAGAACAGATACCTCACCAGAGGTATCTGGAGAGGTCAATATATAACCCTAAATTCTTTCATTTTCAAATGCAAAAGAAAAGAAAAAATATAAATGATCATTCAATGTAGGGAATTAGGAAAAAACACAAAATAGGTAGAAACAGAAAATAATACGTTAGAAATAGGGTAGGATTAATATGTGAGGAAAAAAGAGATGCATTTACAAAGCCAATGAACAAGCATCTGTCAAGTGTAATCAAGGAGTAAATGGAGAAACCAAAACAAAAGAAATGAGATCTGAGGCCCTCCGCTAAAATCATCATCTTAGAATGTTATTTTGGAGGTTCTGGACCCAGGGCCGAAATGGAGAATATAAGCTTGATATGAAGAAGATGAAAATATCGTTATTTGCCACCGATTTGATTATGTAAACACCTCGGGTTATCCATCAAAATAATATGTGGGCTGTTGATAGAATTCAGTGGCTGAATAAATATGAAAGTAATAAATAAAAATGTCCTTCTTTACAGTCTCCACAACCACCTAGAAAATATTTATGCGTAACAAGAAATGTGCAGTACCAATATTTTAGATAGCATGTTTTTCATAAGACTATTTTGTATGACAAAAGTTCCCAATTTATATAATTAAAATAATTCCATATGAAACCACTGTAATATTTTTGGAGAAACTTGCCAAAAATAATTTCAGAGTTCATGTGGAAGAATAAAATGTTGAGAATAGATTTTAAATATTTTGAAAGGAAGTATTATGAGGGGAACTGACTTTCCCAAAGATTAAAAATACTATAAAGCTATGCTAATTTAGTCCATTTAGCCCTGTTCTTAGAGAAGTAGTTGGAATACACAATGAGGTTGGCAATGGCAAATAGTTGAAGTTATGGGTTTTTTAATGGCAAGCACAGACACTACTAATCAGATGCAAATGTGTTGACTGATGAAGTATGTGGAAAAGGGCACTCCCTAGAATATGTAAAGGGGGAGTGCCAAGGGATTTTTGAACTCTGGTAAACAACAAGGACCCCACTTAGCAGCCCTACTTCCTGCGTTCATAGACTAGGAAGCCTGGAGATACCCCCTGGCAAAAACCCTGCAGCCTGTTTTCTGAGATAACTTAATCTATTATAACCATATAGATTCAACAGCCGAGGTAACCAACACCAGCTACACAGCATTTTTTCTCAAAACTCAGAGAGAAAACCAGTGATCACCAGGCATAAGAGGAGAACTAGCCCTTCAAATGAGAAAGCCCTGTACAAAGGAACAGAAAAAAATGGATCCCAGAAGAAATAGGGTAATTCAGGATACAAAAGAAAAACTAAGACAATAATCCAATTAACAGAGAAAGGGCAAGATATTGAGTTTATAAAGCAAGAACAAGGTGCACTAAAAAAGAAAGAATTGAATAACGAGAATAAAAAATAAAGTTGAAGTCAGGGAAATCTCCCCAACAGATAAAGAGAAGACGGATATGAGAGACGGTAAGACGTAAGGTCGTAGGAAGAGAGAAGAGAGGAAACGGTGGATATTATCAGATAGAAAATAGGAGCAAGTGACTCAAAATCCATGAAATCCACCCCACCGCTACGGTACGTCTTGTGGCTTTTTCGGTCTTGTAGCTGCTCGCATCTCTCCTTGGTATTGACTTCTAGGAAGTTTGAGCCCACCTCTAGAAAGGTGCTCAGGCATTGAATATTTCCCATTCTGTCCTGGATTTGTCACCCCCACCCCCACATGCATCTCAGCTGGGAATTACCTTCCCCAGAACTCCCTAACTTGTACCACGGTGGTGTAGAGTTTTCCAACGAGAAGAACATATACAAGATTTGGGAAGTGAAAGTGATAGTTGCCCAGTTCTGAGCTTGGACCTTAAGAGACACCACGTGTTTCCATTCATCTTCCTGGGCTTCTGCCACCACCACAGAAAAGGTGCCCAATGATCCCTGATCCCAGAACGAGGGTGGGAGACGTGGAGCCAGCCACCAAAGTAAGGGCCGGCTGACTCGCATGCTTGTGAGTGAGAAAGAAGTGCTTATCCTTGCATGCCACTGAGATTTTTGGCAATGTTTGTTATGCAGCATTTTTTCAGTAAAGGAACACTTCATCATACTTTTCCTATTCCTGTTTTCCATTATTCCCACTGTTTTCTTCCCTTATTTTTATTTGTCAGAGTCTTGCTCACATTTATATATCCATGTACATGATCTAGAGGTATGGAACAATCCGGAGGCCAAGCAGGAGAATTTTCATAGGCTTGTTTGCCTCCATGCTTAATAGGAATTGTTAAGTACAAGTAGCCAGGAAGAAAGGGACCCACGACCTCAGCTAATTCTGATGCCCTTTGAGACATCTGTAATATCTGCCTCTACTCCACTGTTTCCATCTAGTTCACCGCTTCTGTCAGCAAGACCACTGGACTCTCAATATGTACAAGGCTCTATCTGAGTGACCTTGAGCAAGAGTTTTTTTTTTTTTTTTAAGAGAAGTTGTGGGTTTACAGGACAATCATATATAAAACACAGGGTTCAAATATATCACCTGTATTAGTCAGCCAAAGGGGTGCTGATGCAAAATACCAGAAATCTGTTGGCTTTTATAAAGGGTATTTATTTGGGGTAGAAGCTTACAGTTACCAGGCCATAAAGCATAAGTTACTTTCCTCATCAAAGTCTGTTGCCACGTGTTGGAGCAAGATGGCTGCCGACGTCTGCCAAGAGTTCAGGTTTCCTGGGTTCCTCTCTTCCCGGGGCTTGTTTCTCTTCGGGCTCAGCTGCCCTGCTCTCTCCACAAGGCCAGCTGCAGACTATGAGGCAGTCGGCTCTGTCTCTCTCCCTGGGGCTCAAGTCTTTCCGGACTCAGCTGCTCTGCTCCTCTGTGTGTTTACTTCCCAGGCTCCAGCTCAAAAGCTCCAACCTCCCTTCTCTGTGGTGCGGTTTCTCTGTGAGTCCCCACCACCGAGGGAGTGAGGACTCAGTGTCCTAATAACATGGCCCAATCAAAGCCTTAATCATTATTTAATCAAGTAAAAGTAAAACCTCTGAATCCAATACTCTCTAATATGCCCAGAGGAAAAGACCAGTTTACAAACATAATCCAATATTTTTCTTTTTGGAAGTCATCAATAATATCAAACTGCTACATCACCCTATTACTAACACCTTGCGCTGGTGTGGTATATTTGTTAAAATTGATGAAACACATTTTTAAAATTGAACTATTAACTACAATCCATGGTTTAATTTAGGGTTCACTGTTTGTGATGTGCAATTCCATGGATTTTTTAAAAAAATGTATTCTATATACAACTTAAAATTTCCTCTTGTAAAAACATTCAAATATATAATTCAGCAATGTTAATTATGATCATAAGACTGTGCTACCATCACCACCATCCATTACCAAAACTTTCCATCATCCCAGTGGAAACTCCACACATTTGAAGCATTAACTCTCCATTCCCTATACCACCCGATCCCCTGGGAACCTAATTCTTCCCTTAATTTTTTTTTTAATCATATTTCATTATACAAATTATAGTGAGATGCCTCAAATACTTTTTTGGAATGAGACAAGTATAACTAAGGATACTAATGGGCTATTTTGGAGAATGCTGCTTTATCCCTTTTGACTTTCCTGAGTGGTCCCAGATGATTTTTAGAATGGCATCGTGTGACAGTTTTTAATTTTAGCATGGAATGCAGCCACTAAGGAGAAATCTAGGATAAAGAAGTCAAATGAGAATAATGTCAAATCACTTCAGCCATGGAGAGAAAATTCTGGAACATGAAGCAGGGGCTGTATCTAAAAGTCAGACAAATGAGTTAATGACCAAATTGAGAGTAATCATTGATGCGGGGATTTGCCCTCTTCTTTTTTTCTTGAATGATCGCATCCTTTTCACATTAAGCAGTTCCTTTCTTCTGCTTTTATTCTCTAATTCTTTTTGGTATTTTAAGATTCATGTCAGTTATAAATTATGAAAGAGGGAACCTCAAAGTCGTGATGAAATCTTAAGTAGAATTATGTTATAAATTATTACAATTATCTTCCAATTTTAAAGAGAAACCGCTAATATGCTTTAGAAGGCGTTTTACGTATTGTCCCTCATTCTCTGACTTTAATGTTTTCCAGCTTTCTGTAAATGGAGTCAGAGCATTCTAATGCTCAGTGATCCGAGAACATAGCATCAATTGATAAATGATGAAAGAAGAAAATCAATCACTATCAATATGAAGCTCTGGGGAAATCAACTGAAGTGGAAAACTATGTCTTTTGTGCAGGGGCTTAAAAGAAGGGGAAATTATGGCTTCATTGGAGCTTCCCTACATGCAAGCATACCGCAGGTCTGTGCAAGGTCTTTTTTGAGGCTACCCATAAGCTACACTGAGACGCAGTGCTTACCGTGAAATGGGTCATTAATTCTCCTCCTATTTTGCTGCATTGAAGAGGATGATTTTTAACCAAGCAGCACTGGGAAGGGGAGCCTTGCTAATTTCGTATGGATATGGGACTTTTCTTCCTTTTTTATAACGGTTACCTTGTTCTTTCTATTTATCTAATTCCTTTGCTGCAGTGTACAGCCTGATGTAGGAATTTTTGTGTCTTACTCCAAGCTCCTTCTTCATAATATTTTAAATAATGCAAGTGGGTGGGCTTTGTTTTCTCTTGAGAACGGGCTGGGCTTTGGGATTGCTTGAGCAAGGGGCAGCCTCCAGACTCGGGATGGAGAGGTGACACATACACAGTAAGCCAGATGACAACGTTAGGCTGAGCATGGAAAGCATTTTAGCCCCAGAGCCCCCAGTCCCCTGCCTGAGCCTGGGGAGGAGACACGGCACTGAGGATTGGGTCATTGCGGGTTGACTTGCATTCTCCAGAAGGATGAGCTCAAGTCCTAGCCCCGGCACCTGAGAATGGGCCCTAATTTGGAAATAGAGTCTGTGCAGATGTAATCAAGTTAAAACAAGCTCACATGGGCTCAGGGTGGGCCCTAATCCAATGGCTGGTGTGAGTCCTTATAATAAGAGGGAAATTTGGGCCCAGAGATGCAGAGTAGAGTAGAATTCCACGTAGAGCCGCAGAGGCAGGTGCACAGAGGGAAGCACGCCATGGGAAGAGAGAGGCAGAGGCTGGAGGGTGTAGCTACAAGGCAGGGGATGTCAACGGTGGCCAGCAAACACTAGAAGCTGGGAGAGAAGCGTGGACCAGATTCACCCCCGGAGATTCCGGAAGGCGCCACCCCTGCCAACACCTTGATTTCCGACCTCTGGCCTCCTGAACTGTGAGAGAACCAGTTTCTGTTGTTTTAAGCCACCAAGTTTGTGGCATTTTGTTACAGCAGGTCCAGGAATCTGCTATGTAAGTCAACCCTACCAGCTGAGTTGCTGGGGAGAGAGCAGAGCCCAGGATGTAGGGGCCGGGGTTTTGGGGTCCTGTGGGTGCAGTTGTACAGAACGAGGCAGGGGCATGTCTTGGCTGCCGGACATTGTAGGGCTGTGCCCAGTGAGCAAGGATGTCTGCTCTGAGGGACCCGGGCATGAGAGAGGACGGGCTCGCTCCAGGTCTTATAGAGACATAAGTCTGATTTGCTGCAAGCACATGGCAGGGGACAAGGGGAAGCTGCCAGGGGGCCAGTGAGCCTGGGGTTTAGGGGCTGCACAGCAGGGCAGTGACCACTGCAACCCAGCAGAGGGCTGGCTGGGCCAGAGAGGAAGACAGACTCCCGATCTCCTCCCTGCATGCTGACTGTACACTTGGCTGCTGCCATGGACAGAGAGCTCTTGGAATTCTTTGACCTATCATGGAAAAGAGGTAGGATCCCTGGAAAAGAAAAAGAATAAAAAACCATATTCTTGTAGGATTAGAAGAAGAGCTTGAGCCATTAAATTTGAGATTTGGCCTAATGTTTAAGCCAAGCTGAGAAGTTGTGTCTGTTACAGAGACCTTTTTTTTTGAGGTACAGGGGCTGGGGATTAAACCCGAGACCTCGTATGCGGGAAGCCGGCATCCAACCACAGAGCCATATCGGCTCCCCTGAGTTGGTTTTTTTGTTTGTTTTGCTTTTTGTTTGTTTTCTTTTCTTTTTTTTAAGGAGGCACCAGGAACTGAACCCGAGATCTCCCGTGTGGGAAGCAGGTGCTCAACTGCTTGAGCCACATCTGCTCCCCAGAGACTGTCTTTTAATGAAGTACAGCAAAGACTTCCAACTCTTTGTATTTTTCTAATGCCGAGAAGTTCCAGGAATGTTCTATAAAACACAGAAATAACTGAAAGGTTATGCCAGAAGAACAGTATTTATCAAATGCCCTCATAGGTATGGATTTGGGGAAGGTGAATGGCAGAGGAAGAGCATGTTCATCAGAAATAGCACTTTATTTCTGCAAAAGTCCTTGACTTGAACTTGCCTTGCAGGTGGAGAAACTTAGGCTAGAGACTACTAGTTATCTATTGCTGAGTAACAAATTACCACAGAATTAGCTGCTTAAAACAATGTCCTTTTATTATCTCCTAATTTCCATGGGTCTGGAGTCCAAGCACGGCAGAGCTGGGTCCTCAGCTCGGGGTCTCACAAGGCTACAGAGGAGATGTCCACTGGGCTGTGTTCCTTTCTGGAGCCTGGGGTCCTCTTCCAAGCCCAGTGGCTGCTGGCAGAATTCAGTCCCTACTGGCTGCAAGACTGAGGTCCCACTTTCTCATGGTTAGCTAGGGGCACGCTCAGCTCCTAGGGGCTGCCCACAGTCCCCTCGCGTGTGGCCCCCTCCCCGGCCCTCTCACAGCATGGTGGCTGCCTTGTTGAAGCCCAGCAGGAGAATGTGTCACTGCAGCCCACTAGGACGGAGTTTCCCATGGAGTAATGTAATCATGAGAGCGGCTCCCACCACCTTCTCCACAGAAGTAACACAGTCAAGGGAGTGGCCTCTCATGACCTGTGTCATAGCCTATTATCTAGAAATAAGTCACAAGGGGAGCGGCTTCTGAAGGTCATAGGAAGGTGTGTTTGCTCCGGAGAGGAGCCTGAGCCCAGAAGGCGACTCCATGCAAACATGGGGAGGATGGGATGCTGCTGTGTACTCAGGAAAGAGCTGGTAACTGAGGGGATGGTCCACAGGGCTGCACCTGTGGTGGCAGGACCCCGGGACGCTCTGCCACTGGCCGCCTGCAGGAGGATCAACGGGCCTCTGCCTGGAGGACTACATTGTTAGAAATCCATTTATAAGTGATTAAAGGGGCAAACGCAAAGGATCTCAGTCCACCTACAAACGGCAAGTGTCCAGGGAGCCCTCACTCAGTCCTGTTTCACTGTAGTCAAGAATTCTTCACCGGGCCTGGTTTCATGACCCCTTTTCAGTGGAATGAAAATGCAATGTCTCAGAATCATGTAAATCATATAAATAATTATTTTCACCTTTAGCTAGGTCTCAGATTTTCCAGGAACCTCAGTCAGCCCACAGTCTGCACATCGCTGACCGACAGGCCCATGAATGAGCTGCTCGGAAAGATCTGTTGGGTTCTAGAAATCTAGGGTTCAATAAGAAGCGAGATAGGGGGTGAAGGCAGGGCACCCCGAAGTTGTTTGATCGTGTCATTGTGTGCAACTCCATGGGTTCCATAATTATTTTCCTAAGATCTCTGTCAATCCACGTAGAGCTCCTGAAGGTGCCTTAAGTTACCTAACCCTCCCTGGTCTAGGAACACATTGGGAACTGGATTTGCGGTGCCTCCGAAGTGAGCAGGCGTCTGTGCCCTCGTTATGTCCCACCCGGGAGGCACACTCACTCACAGGGCTCTTTCTCTTTAAGAATTGCTTTGGGACCTCAGTCTGAAGGAACTGCTTTGTGTTCCCTTTATTGGGCGCCCCAAAGCCATTAGCCATGGGAGTTCCTGCCCCTTCACGGGCATTCAGACACACACGTGCAGATGGTGCCACAAAGAGCTGTGGAGGCTGGAGATCAGAGCCTCCGACCCCCTGCTAATACAGCAGCTTCTACCAAACATTTGCTTTTGCTTTTTCAACACCATCTTTTTCTGAACGAAGGGCTTCTTTCAATATAGATGACTCCTAAGAAAAATGTATTTAACCTGTAAGGATTTTGGCTCCTAACCCTTTACAGAAACATATTCCTAACTTCTAAATTCAACTGGCCTCTCTCAGTGTCACCTTCTTGCTGGCTCAAGCCAGGTCCTTTCTCTCAGGCTCAGTGTTATTTCTCTGTAAAACAAAGAGATGATCCTTGATGTGCCAGGTTCTTTTTTTCCTACTCTCAAATGCTAGTGCAGGCTGTGGGAATGCTGAGCAAACGTGCCCCGGGTTCCCAGCACTCCAAGTCACTGGAAGTGTTTGTTCAACCATTTAGTTCCTGGGCCCAGACCTACTGGATCAGAATCTCGGGGTGGGGGTGGGGAAGTCTGGGAATTTGTATATATAGCAAAGCCCCAGGTGCTTCAGGTGTGCAGTCAGATTTAGGATCAACCGAATGGCCCTTGTTTAGAAAGCAAGCTAGAGAGGCATGCTTTTGCTCGCAAGAATAAGCAGCCCTTTCAGAACAGCGGGATCCACACCTGCCTCCTTCTGCTGGTTAAACAGGCTCTGGCTTTTCTTTTGGAGACAGGTGTGTAGGTGTTTGGCCCAGGAAGAAAACACAGCAAGTAGCTCTGGGAAATGCCGACCTCTTACTTAGCTATTATTTTAACGCCCTTGCTTTTACCCAGGCTTCAACCTCACTTATGAGTGGATACAAGTTTCTAGATGCTGACCACTAAAATTAGGAAAAACAATTTTAAAAAGCAGAATAATTATAAGGTTGTCCTTATTTTGACAACTCCATCCTTTTTGTCGATCTTCCTGAAAGGTATTGAACCTCACTGTTATTTAGTATTAGTTTATTTGGGGACTGGAACACAGGGTTAGGTTAGTAACCCTAACCCTAACCCTATGTGTTCCCCTAGTTCTCACCCGCAAGGATGCACATCAATACCTGATTGGGAAGGTAATAGGCATCGCTCAGCCCTGCTTGATGGACTGTGATGAGGGCCCAGTGATGATCCAGCCATGAGAAATTGAGGGGAGTCGACATCTGTTTCGTCGTCCTAAAGCTATTTCTCACCGATGGCATGCTGGTTTCTTACCCGCACAGATTAATGAAAGAAAGTTCTGGTTCCTGGCACTCTTCAGTGTGGAGCAAAAATAAGTAATGAAAAGTTTTCACCTGTAGCATGAGCACGTGATGGAACCATGTGACGACCATGTGGTCAGTGCCGGGAGGTTGTGGGAAGCACGAAGCTGCTCTCTTCTCTCAGGCTGTCCAGGCATCTGATACCTCACCTCCAAGGGGACCCTGACCTCCGTAAGCACATCCCATTCTCCCCTGCAGCTCACACCGAGACCTCAGTGTGTGCCTTGCTGTATTCTAACAAATGTCGGTGTCATCCTGAGGCTGTCGATTGTGACGGCTTGAAGTTCTTTTATGAATCCCCAAAAGAAAAGATTATGTTTGAGAACTAACCCATTCCTGTGGGAGTGAGACCCATTTGATTGGACTACGTGAGTGTGGCAGGACTCAGGTTGAGTCTCCACCCTCTTGCTGGGTCTTATAAAAATGGACACCCACAGATAAAGGAAGCTGCCATATTTGATCCTACAAGGTGAAAGAAAGGACTCCAGTTTCACCCACAGCTGAGCTGCAAGGAGAGAAGCTCCCAAGAGGCTCAAAGAGCTGAGGCTCAGTGAGAGATGGGCCGTATGCCTGATAGCTGGCAGCTGAACTCAGGAAGAAAGCAGAGCAGCTGAGACTGAGAGAGGAGGCCTGGAAAGAGACAAGCCCTGTGCCTAGTTGCCCACAGCTGAGCCCTGGGAGACACTAGATTAGGGCTTCTTAACAAGGGGTCCATGAGGTTGAGTTGAAGTTCAAAAAAAACGTTATTCTTGTGGGGACATGTTGGGGTGGGTGTGATATATTTATTAAATAATATGTAGTATAGTGTGGACTTAGTAAGGGGTCTGTGTTTTTCACCTGACTGGCAAAGGGGTGCGTGGAACAAAAAAGGTTAAAAGCCCCTGCTCTAGATTCTGGAGGGGAAGGCAGAGACCTTGGCAGAGATCAGTGGCCATCTTGTGTCACCAAGTGGCTGGACAACAGGATCAGCAGCAGCCTCAGAACTGTCAGCTTTTACTCCACATAAATACCGTTTATGAAAGCCAATCCATTTCTGGTACTTTGCATCAGCAGCCCTGTGGCAAATGAAAACACTGATGCTCCTGGACAACAACTGGCGATGGTTCATCCCTGAAGTGTGGCAGGGAGTAATTCTGCCTTGTGCAGTACAGTGTGTTTACTTTGCTTCCTAGCAGTGTTTATCTGTTTGTTTTTTTATCCTCATGAGCACGCTAAGAATGGTGATGAGTGAGCAGAAAACAATTTAGTAATTTGGATTAGATAAGCTCAATGACATGGAAAGTTCAAACAAAGCTTCAAAAAGGGTCCTATTGTCTGAGAAAATGAGCTTGAAATGTATATTGGTCTCCCCCTAATGAAATCCTCAATTCTAAACCAATTTTTATGATGAAAGCTTAGAGTTGCCAGAAGAGTGTGCCCATCACAGCTTTATCACGGGGCCTTCCTGGGACAGCTCACTGTCAGTTCCTTGGAAGCCATCTCAGTGGCACATGCTCAGAAAGAAGTTGACAGAGAATTCAGTCCAATGGCTGTCTCTACTCTGGGGCCAGGGATGGAGCATTCTCCTCTGAAGGAATCTATGTTGGATTTGTGGGTGAGGAGGTGAGGCTATGAGTTCATATTGGGCCCATAACTTCTCCAAGAGAGGCATATGCCCAGAGGACTATCTCAAGAGAACAATGGCTCAAGCAGTCAGGTGCCTGCCTACCATATGGGGGGGTCCCAGGTTCGGTTCCCAGTGCCTCCAAAAAAGGAGACAAGCATAAAATGAATGGACACAGAGAGCAGGCAGCCAGCCCAAACAATGGGGGTGGGGGTGGGGAGAAATAAATAAATAAATAAAATCTTTAAATAAAAAAGAACATTGTATCACTACTTGGAGCTCCGACTCCAAGTGTTAAGCTTCACTACAGTCCCTGGAGCTGAGAAGGGCTGGACCACATAGAGAACTCCTTCAGCCCATGTTGAAAGATCCCATCAGTGAGACCATTTCATTCCATCCCAAGCCAGCTAAAGGTCAGGGAAGCTTGCACATGAACTTCTAACCTAAGCCACATGGGGAAAAGACAAAAGGGAGCTTAGAAGATCTGAAGAGAGAGGGCGGGCCTGGGAATCCAGTCAAGCTACTGAAAGGAAAACCTCCCAACGAGAGAAATCATAGGCTGCTGCTTGACCCTTGACCTCAAAGCTTGGCTTTGAGGCTATGGTTCAGGGGAAGGTTTTCTCCATTTCACCTACCCCTCGTGAGAAATGGGGGTATGGGGTGGATAGGGAGATAGGGAAAGAAAGCGGGCTTCAGCCCTCCCTCCTTGCTCTCCCTTCTAAGAGTCCAATGGACTTAATACTTGGGCATCGGTCAAGCAGGAACGTTGCTTTCCCTGCAAGTCTTGGGTAAGGAGATCTGTGATGTCTCAGGGAAGATTTGCCCACACTTTCCTGGTGCAGCCTACCCAGTCCTTACCAACACATTCCACATCCACAAAGGATTGGTGAGTGCCTTTTGATAGTTCCACCAATGGCTTTAAAGCTGGCCAGGACATACCTGCAGTCTGCCCAATGAGGCCAATGCACAAAGCAGAGAAGAGCTCAGGCACTCAGTGAAAGTCAGAGAGTGGCCCACTCCACATGTCAGCACAAGCTACTTGTCCAATTCTGCACAGTAAAAATGGCCCAGGCTTACTGCTAGCTTATAAAACAACAGTATTCCCCCCATTATTCCCTATGTGCATCTCACCTTCTAACCCCCATTTTTCTTATCACATCCCTGAAATTGGCATGTTCCCTTAGAAGCCTCAAAAGCTGGATTGTTCCAAAACCATATCTTTCCTGCAGCCCACTTCCCCAAAGAGCCTGAGAATCAACAGGGCACACAAGAAAATCACCGTATCAGCTCCAAGTCCACCAAATTCAGCCCTAAGTCGCCAAGGATCTATTTTATAATTTAACAGAATGCTTCTAAACAGCATAAATCCTGAGATAAGGAGTACAGCTATCTCATCATGAGCTTGTTCCAGCCGGGAGGGAAAACCACTGGACCTCTCCTTTAGCACAAGATTCAGCAAACGTTTTCTGAACGTTTTCTGAACGTTCAGATAGTAAATATTTTAGGTTTTGCAAGCCAGAAGGTCTCTGTCACAACTGTCACAACTACTCAATTCTGCCATTGTAATGTCAGAGCAGTCCTAGACAATATATAAACGAATGGGTGTGGTTACATTCCAATAAAACTTTACTTACAAAAACAGGCAGTCAGCCAGATTTGACCTGGGGGCTGTACTTTGCCAGCCCCTGCTTTAGCACATATTGGCTGATCCCAGGTTCTCCTATTTGGTCTGCCCAAAGTGCAGCCGCTTCTTCTGGGAGTGGCTCTCCTCTTCTGAATGAAGTCTTCAGGCTTGGCCTTGATTGTTTGATCCAGGGCTGTTCAGCTTAGCCAATGGGGCTTTTCTCCAGGAATATTTGGAACTGGGCATGGGAAGGAGCCAGTTGCTCAGTGTTGGTGGAGCCATGTGATATGAATCTCAGGCCCCATTGGCAGCCACACTCTCTGCCATATGGAGTGTCTGTGCAGAGAAGAAAGGGAACTGGCGCTCAGAGCATAGTGAAGATATGAGATAGAGAGTGAGATTCCTGTTGGCAATCCATTGCCTGGTGGCAACTTTCCCTGATGCCCAACATTATTTCATTGCATGAGACACCTCAATTTCCTTCTCATAAATTCCCCTTTTTGCTCCAACTAGTATGAATTGGGTTTCTGTTAGTTGGAACTAAAAGAACTCTCTTGCATATTCTCATGCAATTTCTGTTGAACCCAACTCTTCCCAACATGTGATAGAACCAATTATTCTCTAGGTTCCCTATTATGTTTGATGTCAACTGTGCTTCCTTATAAAATATTGAGGTTCTGTAGGAATTTGGTGGGGTGCCCCACTGCATCGGCACAATTCCCATTTCAGAGACTGTGTCAAAAACACGTTGACTGGCCAATTCGAGATGGTGGCCACAGGGGCCATTGTTGTTTCTGTTCCAAACAAAACGCTAGCTAATGACAAGCTCTCTGGCTCTAGAACAGTGGGGCTGCCTTAAGGGTATCAACAGTTCTACAGGACTTAAAACACACAGACAAGAGTCGCCTGGGACAGCATGCTCCCAGACCAT
>JAQZBX010050014.1:0-19772 GCA_029593785.1 Cabassous unicinctus | reverse complement strand
AATCTTTCGAATCAATAATCCATTAAATATTTTTCTTGTCGATTGAAAATATTTCTACACCTGTGCGAAAAGTAAGATGGCAAGGTGAGTTGGAGGAGGCAGGGTGAGGGGAAAATATTCCCTGTCTAGTGGAGTAGATATTATCATTTTTACAATGAAAGTTAATAGTAGGGGGAACACCTTCTTCCCAACTTCTGAGTCTTCATCTAGGGAATGATTAAACTTAGAGACTCAGAAATGCCCATTAAGTACCATTAGGAATATAGGAAATGGTTTCATATTTTTCTTAAGGACACATTTATAATCTAAATGCAGATCAAAAGGAAAAAAATGCTTGGGGAAGGATATGCTGAGTTTGAGACAGAATTGTGCTAGAACAGGCTTGAACTAGCTCTTGAGAACAAATGATGAACTATTCAGGGATTTTGTGAGGAGGCTGATAATCCATTGGCACCTGAAAATCAGTCTTAATCGGGGTATTTTATCAGCAAATGCTACAAATCAGGGATTTTTTTAAAGAGTTGGTTGACCAGCACACCACTGTTTCCAGGCAATATGCTAAGTGCTTTTCACATTTAATTTAAAATCAGGTAATCCCAAGGTAGGGTATGTGCTAGTTATTTATAGATGGCATAAATACATTCTGTAGAAATCTTGAGTCAGGATTAAAATCACATAGAGGTGGAGCTAGTGGAAGACAACTTGTTAAAGATGTAAATTTCAACTTTCTGCTAAGTTGGCAGAAAGGAAAAGATGGAATTTCCAGACAAATGGAGAAGTATTATTCAGGTTGGAGTGTTGAAGGAGACAGGTTTGACTAGAGTGGAAGAATCTTAGTGAGAAATGAGAGATGGCTGGATAGGTGTCTTGGTTTCCTATTGTGTTGTAACAAATTACCACAAACATAGGGGCTTAAAACCACGCAAATTTAGCATCTTATAGTTTTGGAGATCAGAAATCAAAGAGGGGTTAACAGGGCTGTGTTCCTACTGGAGAAATAGGGGAGAATCTGTTTTCTTGCCTTTTCCACCTTGTAGAGGCTGCCCACATTCCTTGACTTGTCACTCCCCCATCTCTGAACTCTGCTTCTTTTGTCACAGCTCATTTTCTGATTTTATCTCTTACTCTCTCGCTTCCCTCCCTCTTTCACTTATGAGGACTCTCATGATTACATTGCACCCAACTGGATCATCCAGGATAATTTGTCCATCTCAAGAACCTTATTTTAATCACATGAGAAAAATCCCTTTTGCCATGTAAGGTAACATATTTACAGGCTTTGGGAATTAGGACATGAACATCTTTGAGAGCCCATTTTTTTCTGCCTGCCACATTGGATATTATAGACCAGTTGATTATGAGCTTTAAATGGCAGACTGAAGAGATTAAACACTTATTGATTCTGAGCAAGGGAATGATTTGATGAAAATGGCATTTTAATAAAATTAATATTTCAACAGCTGGCTTAGAGAAGCTGGAAACTGTTCTCTAGTAGATTACTTGTAATAATCTATGTAGGAGGTGATTAGAGTACAAACAAGGATGTGGCACTGAAATCTAGAACAATTGAATCTAAAAATATTTCTTGCTACCACTATATGACCAAGATATGACTGAATGGTTAGCCATGGGGATAACTGAGAATGGGAAGGCAAAGAGAGAAAAAGGTCAAAGTTATTTCTAAGATGCAAGGTTGGGAGGCCCCGGAGTATTATTATTGGTGTTTAAGGGCTTTTTAAATTAAAAAATAATAATAACATCGTATTAATAGTATAATATGGTACATTTCCTTTGAAACTTGCTTCTTTTATATGTTTTTCAGATATAGTCATATTGTTACATGTAATTATTTTAACTGTGATGTAGCATTCCAATGTATCATTATACATTATGATTACACATTTATAATACCTATTTTCCTGTTGAAGCAAAAGAGGACTTCCCAGTGTTTTTGTTATTACAAACAATGCTGCTTTGATATTCTGATATGTATTTTCTTTCCTTATGTACCAGTGTGCAGGTTACTTTAGTGTATGATCCTAGAAGTGTAATTACTGAGATGTGGGGTGTGGACATCTTTAACTTTGCTAGATGTTGCAAAATAGCTTTCCAATATTGTACCAATTTTCACTCCCACTAGCAAGGTATGAGGGTTCTCATTGCTTTCTGTTCTCGGTAATCCTTGGTATTGCCAGACTCTAAAATGCACAGATATGGAAAAGTATCTGATTTTAGAAATATATATGTAACAGCTCTTTCACTTATGAGCTTTATTCATATATCATAAAATTCACCCTTAAAAGTGTGCAAGTAACCGGTTTTTAATATGATCACAGAGCTTTGCAACCATCTTCCAAATCAGTTTTAAAACATTTTTTGTCACATTAAAAAAATTCCTGTCCCTGTTAACAGTAACTCGTCATTTGCCTCTAATACCCCAGTCTCTGGCAGCCACTAGTCTACTTTCTTTCTGTCTCTATAGATTTTCTTATTCTGGATAATTCATATAAATGGAATCATACACTATATTGTCCTTTGCGACTGACGTCCTTCACTTAGCATTATATTTTCAAAGTTCATCCATGTTGTAGCATGCATCAGCACTTCATTCCTTTTTATTGCCAAATAATATTCCACTGTATGGATGTACTGCCTTTTATTTATCCATTCATCAATTGAAGGACGTTTAGGTTGTTTCTGCTTTTTAGCTACTTTGAATAATGCTGTTCCGAACATTTATGTGCAAATTTTGTGTGGACACGTTTTTATTTCTTAGGTATATACCTAGGAATGGAATAGTTAGGTCAGTGCAAACTCTCTATTTAAACTTTGAGGAACTTCCAGACTGTTTTCCAAAGTGGCTGCAACATTTTACATTCCAACCTGTGATACATGAGGATTTAAATTCTTCATTTCCTTTCCAATATTTGTTATAATCTGTCTTTTTTTTATCTTAGAAATCTGGTTTATTTTCCTTGACTGCCAAAGCAAATATCATGAAATGGGTTGGGTAAAACCATGGGCATTTGTTCACTTACAGTTTTGAGGTTGGGAAAAAAGTCCAAAAGGCACGTGGTGGTGTCTCTTGCCCTTCTCTTCTGGATTCCATTGATATTCAGCTTCTGTCTGCTCCCTGCATGGCTTTCGCCCTCCTGTCTGGGTTTCATTCTGCTTATAAAGGACTCCAGTAATAGGATTAGTCCCATTCTGATTGAGGTGGCTCCCACCTTAATTCAAGTAACCTCATCAAAAGGTCCTACTTGCAATGGGTTCACATCCACAGGAACGGATTAAGTTTATGAGCATTTTTTTCTGGAATACACTCAGCTCCAAACTACCACACCATCCTACTGAGTGTGAAGTGGTATCTCACTGTGGTTTTGATGAATCTTTCTCGAATAAAGATTCTGAATATCTCTTCATGTGCTTATTGGCCATTTGTCTATCATTTCTGGAGAACCGTATCTTTGGATCATTTGCCCCTTTTTAAAATTGGGTTATTTTTCTTTTTGATGATTGAATTTTAAAAGTTCTTTATATATTCTATACACAAGTCCCTTAGATATTTGCTTTGGAAATATTTTCTTCCATTCTGTGGGTTGTCTCATTGTTTTCTTGATGTTATCCTTTGAAGCACAAAAGTTTTTAATTTTTATGAAGTCCAATTTATCTATTTTTTTTTTGTCACTTTTGTTTTGGTGTCATATCTAAGACTTTCCCAAGTTCACAAAGACTTTCTCTTATATTTTCTTTTAAGAATTATATAGTTTTAGCTCTTACATTCCTGTTTATGATCCATTTTTTTAAACAGATTTATTTATTACTTTTATCCATTTTAAACCCCCTCCCCCATTTTTGCTGTTTTGTGTCCATTTGCTGGGCAATTCTCTGTGTCTGTTTCCTCCCCTCTCTTCTCATCCTTCTCCTTCTGCCTTCACCAGGATTCGATCCTGGGAACCTCTGATGTGGGAGAGAGGCGTTCTGCCACCTGCGCCACCTCAGTTCCTGGTTTTTCGGTGCGTCTTGTCTTGGCTTTCCCTTGTGTCACTCTCCCGTTATGTCATCATCTTGCTACGTGACTCGGCCGGGCCTGGCACGCCCACATGCGGGGCCTGGGGGCTCACCTGCTCAAGGGGCTTGACGGCACGACTTCTATATATATTTTTTATTTTATTTTACTGGGAGGTCCTGGGGATCGAACCCAGGTCCCTCCATATGGGAGACAGATGCCCAACCATTTGAGCCACATCTGCACCCCTATGATCCATTTTGAGTTAACTTTTTTGTATGGCATAAGGAAGGGGTCCAAAGGTTCTGATGTCATTATATTGCATGTGTACATCAAGTTGTCCTAGAATCATTTGAATTTTTCAATTGAATTGCCTTCCTTAGCACTCTTGTCAAAAATCATTTAACCGTAAATGTGAAGGTTTATTTCTGGACTCTCAATTCTATTCCACTCATCTCTTATGTCTATGTTTATGTCAGTGCCACAATAACTTGATTACTATAGCTTTGTAGTAGGTTTTGAAATGGGGAAGTGTGAGTCCTACAACTTTGTTCTTCCATTTCAAGAATGTTTTGTCTATTTGGGGGTTCTGTGAATGTCCATATAAATTTTAAAATCAACTTGTCCATTTCTGCAAAGAATTCTGCTGGGATTTTGATATACATTTTGTTGAATTTGTAGATCTGTTTGGTTATATTGCCATCTTAATAACATTAAGGCTTCTGATCCATAAACACAGAATGCTTGCATTTATTTAGGTCTTAGATTTCTTTCCACAATGTTTTGTAGTTTGCAGAGTGTGAATTTTGTGCTTCTTTGCTAATTTTATTCCTAAATATTTTGTTCTTTTTGGTGCTACTATAATTGAATCATTGTACTTAATTTCATTTTCAGATTGTTCATTGCTCATGTATAGAAAATATAATCTTTGTTGTTGTTTTGATCGTTTTTCAAATATTTTTAAAGAAGTTTTATATTAAGAAAAGTTACATCAAAAATATAGGTGATCCCCATATATGCCACCCCTCCCCCTCTCAAATTTTCCCCTATTAATAACATCTTGCATTAGTGTGGTACAAGTTGTTACACATGATGAATAAATATTGAAGCATTGCTGCTAACATGGTCTATAGTTTACATTAAGGTTTACACTTTGTACCATACAATTTTATAGGTTTTGACAAAATGTCCCCAAAGTTTCCTCTGGCTGTCCTCAAACTAACATTAACCTCTCTAGACAACCCATTTCAGCCACAATCACATCTATAAATCAAGTGTTTGTTACACTTATTATAATGTGCTACCATCAACTCCATCCATTATCACATATGTCAATTGACCTTACTGAATGTTCTACACACATCCAGCATCAGCTTCCCCTTCTCAACCCATCTCCTATCAATCTACCCTCCATAAATCTACTCATTGTATTTAATTCATATCAGTGACACCATATAATATTCATCCTTTTGTTTCTGGCTTATTTCACTCAACATAATGTCCTCAAGGTTACTCCATGTTGTCATGTGCTTCCCCAGTACATTTCTTCTTCCACCTGAATAGTATTCCATCATATGTCCACATCACATTTTGTTTATCCATTCATTGCTTGACAGACACATTTCTATCTTTTAGCAATTATGTATAATGAATGCCGCTATAAACAACAGTGTGCAAATATCTGTTTATATCTTTGCTTTTGGTTCTTCTAAATATATTCCTAATAGTGAGATTGCTGAAACATATGGCAGTTTTATATTTAGCTTCCTGAGGAACCACCAAACCGTATTCCACAGAGGCTACACATTTTACATTCCCACCAGCAGTGAAAGAGTGCCTATTTCTCCACATCCTCTCTAGCACTTGTAGTTTTCTGTTGTGGTAGTGGTGTTTTTTGTTGTTGTTGTTGTTTTTTAAATGTTCTTGAAATGGAAGAACAAAGTTGGAGGGCTCATACTTCCCCATTTCAAAAAATACTACCAAACTGTAGTACTCAAGTTATTGTGCCACTGACATAAGCATAGATATAAAAGATGAGTGGAATAGAACTGAGAACCCAGAAATAAACCCTCACATTTACAGTTAAACGATTTTTCACAAGAGTGCTAAGGAAGGCAATTCAATTGAGAAATTCAAATGATTTTAGGACAATTGGATGTACACATGCAAAATAATGGAGAATTTTGCATGTGCAGTAAGGAAGAATGTGTTTTCTGCTATGGTTGGATGGAGTGCTCTATAAATGTTTGCCAGGTCTAGTTGGTTTATAGTGTTGTTCCAGTCTTCTATTTCTTTGGTGATCTTCTGCCTAATTGTTCTGTCTGTTGTTGAAAGTGGTTGAAGTCTCCAACTATTATTGCTGATTTCTCTATTTCTCCTTTTAATTCTGTCCATTTTTGCTTTGTGTATTTGGGGGCTCTGTTGTTAGATGCATACATGTGTATAGCTGCTATATCTTGCTGATAGATTGACACTGTTGTAATAAAACATCCCTTTCTTCTCTAGTAGCATTTTTTGTTTTAAAGTTGATTTTGTCTGATATTAGCATAGCCACTCCAGCTTTCTTGGGATTGCTGATTTCATGATATATATTTTGCCAACTTTTGCTTTCACCCTATTTACATATTTGAAATGAAAATGTGTCTCCTGAAGACAACATGGCATGTAGGTGGATTCTGTTTTTTATTTTATCCAGTTTGACAATCTCTACCTTTTGATTGGAATGCTTAAGCTATTTGCTTTTAATATTATTATTCCTATAGTTGGATTTATGTCTGCCAATTTGCGTTTTGTTTTCTATATGTCTCATCTCTTTTTTGTTACTCTAGTCTTCTTTTGGTGCTTTCTCTTGCATTAAGTGAATATATTTTAGTGTAAAATTTTAATTCCTGTAATGCCTTTTAGTTATTTTCTTAGTGATTGCTGTAGGCCTTATCATATACATTTTAACTTGTCAGATTCTACTTCACATTTATACTAACTCAGCTCCAGTGGATATAGAGGTGTCACTTCTATATAATTCTATTCCCTCTCCCCCCTTTTGTGTTATTATTTTATGTTAATATGTGCTATTAATATGTGTAATTATTATACACATCACATCTGAATTTGTTACAAACCCACCAATCTGGCAATACATTGTTATAATTATTTTTAAATAGTTTTGTATCTAAAGATGCTGACTGAAGAAAGGGGAATAAACACATATTCAAAACATTTGTTATATTATATTAACCTCCTTTTTTACCATTGCTGTTTCTCTTCATTTGTTCCTGTGGATTTGAGTTACCATCTGGTGTTATTTCCTTACTCCATGACTGCTTTGATCCCTCCCACATCCTTTGTGCTGTTACTGTTAAATATAATACACTTCTGTATGTTATAGGCACAACAATACATTATATGCATATTGTTTTATACAGTTACTTTTTAAATCTGTTAGGAGAAGAAATATACATTTATACTGCTTTTTATAATTACATAATTCTCTTAACAGATTTTTTTTGTGGTTCAAAACTGGACGTTTTCTGGCTCCCTCTGCCTAGAGGGGCCCGCACCAAGTTTTGGTGTGAATTTCTGCCTTTCTCTCCCACTTCTCAGCAAGCTCTGTTCTTTCCCCCATTTCCCAAATAAATTCTTTTTACTGGCCTAACTAAAAAAAAAAAAAAAAAAACTGGACGTTTTCTGTAATATATTGTTAACAACTCTGGAAACAGATTTTCCCCACCTCTCCAAGTCTTGTTACTCTTGTTGTTTACTTGTTTATTTGCTTAGTGATTTGCCTAGATATTGTATTTATATTTATAAAAGTCTGTGTCTCCCATAGTGTGACACCTTGGGCATACATAAAGTCACCCTAGCATGACAGTGGTTTTGTAAGGGCTGTGGTTATCTTTTTCCTGATTACACCCAGAAGTTAGGCTATGCTAATTCCAATTAATTGTGCTGTTGTTTTGGAAATACCCTGGAACATAAATGTTCCACAGTCTGTTTCATTTCTATTTGAGCCCCTTTGCAGGAATAGTTTTGAAGCCAATCTTTGAGGGCTCTTTGTAGCTCTCTCTTTCCCTGGTTCAATTTGATAAACTAGGTGGTCTGTGCTTTAGCTTGTTCTTCTCATAGGGCTACCAACCTTCTCTTAATTGCTTACCATAAAAATTGCTACTGTTTTCTAGAGCACCCTTAGGCTTGAACTTCAGTTCCTTTGGGGAGAGCTTTGGAGCACTCTGTTTTGTGGACAGCCTCTCTCTTTGAGCAAAATTTCTGAGCCACTGTTGCAGTGGTGGGGACAGTGGCCCACTTCTCTCAGAGTGATATCTCTGTTTTATGAGCAGATACTGGGTAGGGGCAGTAGCCTCTTGTCTTCTTGACTTACCTCTCCCTCTATGGAAACTCCTTCCTACCCATGTGCTGGAGTTAGAGTGATTGATGCCCCAGGATTCTCAGCCTGCAATGTCTGGGGTAGAGTTTCCGCCATATGAGTCGGGGCTGGATGGAGGAAAGGACCCTAACCCTTCAGCTGCAGTTGCCTAGAATTTAACCTTTGCACAAAGAGATCTTGGGAATGAGGAATGCTAGAGGCTTGCCCTTCCTGGGGAGAAGCCATGATGCTTGACTGAGAGTGGAAACTTCTTGGCCACACCTGGTTATGGTGGAGTTTCTGACATGCTGAGCTGAAGACGGGGCAAGAAAATTGAGTCATGGCTCAAGTGCCACAGACACTCACTGTTCTTATCAAGATTTCATAGATTTTCTTGAATAAATATTTCTTCATTCTATATATGTCCTACATATATTTCTCCATACTTTCAACAGCATCCTGAACTCTTTCTTCTTTACTCAACCATCAGCATCCAGAGACTTAAAATGGTTGGGTTTTTTAAAATAATTTTCACCAATTATGGTTGTTTCACTAAGGTGTGGGTCTTTGGAGGTCCCCAGGCCACCATTCTGGAAGCGGCCATACCCCAGTGTTAGGGACTTTAAATTGATATTACTTTGGAATGAAAGAAGTACAATGTTGAATTAGATTAAATAACGGTTGAATAACCTTGGGCAAATTACTGAACCTCAGTTTGCTCAATGGTAAAATGCAGATAATAATAGTTTCTACATCGTAATATGAATCCATGAATCAAAATGAGATAATGCGTGTAAACATTTAGCATAGTGCCTGCCACACTCAAAACACTGAATAAATGTTGTTGCATAACTGAATGAATAGACATTTGGAGTGGCATAGGTATCTTCCCTATTATTCATTGCTGTTCTCAGATCATCCTCCCTCCTTCTTCCCTAACCATCCCAACTATATTTCTTTACCATTATTTTATACCACTGACCCTCCTTGTAATGATCAACTTTACTCCACAGAACTTTTGTCTTTATTCCTTTGAGATTTTAGATCCTGTATCACTGTCACAGTCTTTAATATTACTTCTTTCATAATTCCTAGGAATAACATAAATTTAGATATACAAACTTGGATAAACTTTCCAATACTTTGATTTCTCAGCTCCTTGACCTTCTCTCTCTAATGATTTTTATCTCTACATTACCTCAACCTTACTTCCATGGTCATACCTTGACCTTTTTATTTCCAATAGTGACTACTCCTCCACAATCTCAGTTTCAGCCATCCCAGTCTCTGACCCTGGCATCCTATCTTCTGGGACACAACCTTTAATATTCCAACTCCAATAACCCTTCAACCCTATTTAGACTTAGTAAGCATCAATCCAACTATCTTCATACTGCCTTTCATCTTCTAATATCTTTTATTCCTTCCTTACCCACCTCGAATTCCATGATCAATCATTATAATCACTTCCCTGTGTTCATCCTCAACTCCCATGCCTTTCTCTTGCTACATCATATTTTTTCTGATTCAACTATAACTCTAGTTAATTAAAATTCTCTTTCTACTATATGCCCGCACCTGCACAGTTCAAGGGGTTTTGGGAAACTAAGGAAAACACATAGTCTCATAACTGGTCTTGTTTTAAATTCATTATCAACAGCTTCGAGTGGGGCCCTTAATCTCATCACACTATAGGTTCCCAGTCCATATTCTCTTCCATTCTCCAAGGTAATATTTGGATACTTTCTCCTATTTCCAGTATGTCTTCTTTCCTTCTCTGTCTCAGCTGATGACTTAGCTTTCTGTTTCAGAGAGAAAATTGAAGCCTTCCAAAGAGAACTTCCATAAGATCCCATTAATGCATCACCCACTACCAACATCTATGCTTTTGTATTTCACTGGCTCTCTTGTTACCAAGCATAAAGTGTCTGTCAATGCTTTTAACCAAGTCAATCACTCCATCTATGCAAAAGACCCTATTCATTCTTGTCCACTCTAAACTATCACTCCAGCATTTCTCTATGCTTTCAACAGCATCCTGAACTCTTTCTTCTTTACTCAACCATCAGCAACAGCATACAACCATGCTATTACTCCATCTATTTTAAAAACTCTTACTTGATTCCACTTTGCTCTCCAGCAATATCCCCATGTCTTTCTTACCTTTTATAGAAAAACTCATGGAGGAAGTTGTCTACCTGCTGTCACCAATTCCTTTCCTTCGATTCTCTTGTGCTCATTTCAATCAGGTCCCCCCCATCTACATTCCATTGGAATAGCTTTTATCAAGGTCACCAAAGTAATCCACATTGCTAATGTCAATTGTTAATTCTCAACTCTTATATAATTTGTATTATCAGTAACATTGAACGCAATCTATCCCCTTCTAAAAACCTTCTAAAAACCCTTTCTTCCCTTCTCAGTTACTTGCCAGTTCCTCCTGATTTCCCTGAATTATTATCCTTGGACCTTTTTACTTTTCTATCTTTGTTCACTCCCAAAGTGATATCATCACTCATATGACCTTAAAGACCATTTCTATGTTTATGGCCCCAAAATTTATATTCAGCGGCTTAGAATTAGATATTCCCCTTAACTCAGACCTATATGTCCCATTGCTTATTTCAAATGCATTTATTTACCTATCAGGTAAGCCAAACTTAAAATTTTCCAAACTGATGTGTAGCTTCTTCTGCACAATTACCTATACTGGTTAATGATGAATAAATTCTTCCAGTGCCTTGGGTCAAAAATGTTGGTATCAATCTTGATTCTCTTCTCTCACATCAAGTCCATCAGCAAATTATGTCAAATTTATCTTCAAAATATATCCAGAATTCAACGCTACTTTTCTTCACCCCAACTTCCCTATCTCTAATCCATGCTACCATCATCTCTCTCCTGGATTATTGCAATGCTTTTTAATTGGTCTCTCAGCTTCTGCATTTGCCCCTGATAGGCTGCTCTCAACAACTTATTTAACATTTTCTCCCCACCTCCAATATTTCATACACCGGTCTTTGCCTCATGTTTTCTCTTTAGCACTCATTTCCTTCAATAGCATGCATACTCCAGGAGGGCAGTTATTTCTGTCTTTTTAAATCACTACTATATTTCCAGTGCCTTTAAGAATGTCTGGCATGTAGCTAGGAGCATGAACAGTTCATTTGTGAATGAATGACTCAAGGAGCAATGAGGCATTTACTTATAGAAGGCCTAGAAGAAATTTGGAGAGGTGAGTCAGGAGAGAAAATAGATAGGGACATGTCAGGAGATAAGAATTTTTTAGTCATCAGTATAGTATAGATTATTAAAGCATTTAAATGCACAAGATCTATAAGAGAATAAGTACAGAGAAAAGTAAGCAGAAAGACAACAGAGGATCACACAATTGGGAGACTGTAAAAAGAAGTAGCCCTGTGAGTGAGAGATACAGAAAAAAGTGATGGCCAATATTGTGGATACTAAAAATGAGGAGATAAGCTGGGTTACGTGCAACAGAGAATTTGAGGAAGGTCAAAATAGCAATTTTAGGACATTGATGGGTACATAAATCAGATTATAGTCCTTTAAGGGTATAAGTGATGGGTGGTAAGAAAGAGTAGGGTCTAGAGGTAGGTTGCCTGTTTGAGGAACTTAGCTGTAACATAATGTAGAAGGATAGGAGGGTGGATAAAATGGAATAGCAGTTTCCAAGAGAAAGATTTTTTCAAGATTTTGGAGATTCAGACATGTTTAAAAGAGAAACAATATAGAGGAAAAAAAAAAAAAAGATTGAAAGGGTGAGCACCAGTATAAGAGCAAGGTATCTCTGGAAGAATGGATTCCATCTGTCAATTGAGATATAGCAATCTAAGCTGCAAGGTGACAAGGGCATTTATTTGGGCTCTTAGAATGGCAATTCAGGGAACATAGATTCTGGTAGCAATCCAAATCATGTCTTGTCTTGGTATTTCCAGGCAAGGGTTTTTAAAGAAAAAGATTAGACAAATTGTGTTTGGTGGATATTTCAGGTGCTCCAGTTGTCCTTCAGGTTAGAGAGTTCACTGAGTCTTTATCTTATAGTTTGTTTTATGGTGTCTGGATGTCCTCAGGGTTTTGAGGAACAAGGTTGTTGACTGAAGCTTTGCAAATTTTAGTAGTTTGTGATATCTGCCTGAGATTTGCCTAAACATAATCTCCACAACAACCTCCAGAGTGACCTTCAGATTCCATTTTAAATCTCTTTGTCATAATAACTCTATTCTGTTTTATTTTTTTCCTCATCCATAACAATGAAGGACAATTTTACTCGGTGAGCAGATGAGTTGTCTGTGCATGTGCCTTAACGGAATTGTGGACATAGAGTTAGTGGGTTACAGTGGAGGCAGGGAACTTGTGACCAGATTTCTTAGGAAATAATTTGAAAATTCACCTGGGAGCGAACATTAGGATTGAAGTAACTAATATTAAACTGATATTGTGGACTACCTTACAACTCTTTGTGGAGTTCTATAACTCAGATCTCTAAATAGTCAATGCAAGCATGTAGAGTGACTTTGTAGCCAGGATATACTTAATGCAAAGACTCAGAAAGTTCTTAGACTATGAGCAGATGTTAGTTTCAGGCAACCACCTTGGGCTTGGTTAATAAAGCGGTGGTGCTTTCCCTCCAGGCTGCCAGCTCCAGGCAAACTCCTCCTTTGACTCTGCCCCAGGCAGGCCTCAAGCCTGAATATGTACCTGGGAGAAAAGTGACTGCTAGAAAACCGGGGTCCTGTCTCTTCTCTTTCTCTCATCTTGCCCCAGTTTTTGTGACCTGTACTCTAATGTCCTCATTGCCAACACTAAGAGCTTAATGTGTGGCTAATTTTTCTGGTATCAGAAAAAAACAAAAACAAAAACCATAAAATGTAAACAATGCTGCTGCAGTGGATTGAGATGGAGGATTTCTCAGTGTATAAAAAAATAATTAATGGTAATCATTATGTTATTGAATACCCTGATTTACTTCCAAAAATGCATCTGTTCATTTGTGAGTTCTATTGCAGTTGTGGTTTTCATACGAAATTGAGCGTTATTCCTGGCTGGGTAGAAAAAAAAGGCTGTTCATTGAAGGGGTCAAGAATATTATTTGGTAGTTAAGACTGATGTTGGTTTAGTGCTATTCATTCATTCATTGTTATTGCTGTTGTTATGTTATGTAAATAAAACTGGCCTTTACCCTTCAGTGAAGTTGTGTTGTGGATTTAATTAAATTTGAAATTGGGGAAGGGCAGGGAAGCTTATCAGTTTTAAAGAAATTAAAAATGTGTTCTACCAATTTAGAGTTATAAAGCATTGCGGTCTGTCTAAAATTAAGATATTGAAATAGGTTCTATAATCAACCATTGTTGCATTAACAGATTCAATCCATTAAAACATTAAATAGAACTATATTTCCTATGTAAAATTATCACACATCAGCATTGCTGCATAGTATGGAATTGACCAATGAAATGATTTTTACTTAATTGAAGAGCAAGTTCAAATTTCTGAGTAGGACCCAGAAATAGTTTCTGGTCAGCTATATTATCTGGAATAATCTCAAGTAATATAATGGGATAATGACCATTTTGTTATCTAAAATCTTTCTATTGAAAGCATTTTGGTTTTCAACTAATTAAGACTCTCTCTCTCTTTCTGTCTTTTTGTGGTACTTTTCTGAGTTGAGTGCTTTATCCTATTGATCTATTTTCAGAATATGGGGTTTTGCCCAGAAAGGATACAAATATAATTTTTTAAAAAATCTGAGCACTAGCATAAGTACTGACTCAATATTCAGTACTACTTATATATTAAATATAGCTAGTTCACTACAGACTATTTGCTTCCCCCTTTAATTACAGAAGATTTGTGCATAGTGAAAAGTCATTATTTATAATCTTTGGTCAATTTAGTGAGGGTATTAGTTAAATCTTTATTCTTTTATAATATAGAGAAGTAATTATAATAGAAGAAAGAAATGTCAACTTTAAAATAGAGGCTTTCTAATATTTTTTATATGAACAAAGAGTTTTAAAAATAGTTTTAGTTTAGATTAATTCAAACTTAGCTGCAGTGGGCAGCTAAGAAAGGAATTTACATTTGGGATCAAACCATGAAAAATCCATAAGCACTAAAAGAAAAATAATGATGCCTTTTGATTATTTGCATTTGATTTAATCAGTATTTTTGTCTTTTTCTATAAAACCGAAAAGACAGTTGGTCACATCAATTATGGTATTAATAATCTGGATCAGTACAGCACAGGCAGTAAAATCTATTGTTTTCAGTTATAATGAGTTAGAGATTTTAATCCAAATAATAAATACCTTTCTTTGCTAGTTCAATACCTACAACTCTATTTTCCTTTTTTTAAAGCCTATGCTTATTGTTTTCCAAAATAAAAAAAAAAGATATTATTTAAATAAAGGAACAAAATCCAGAATTAAAAAAAAAAAAGAAACAATTGTCCATTTATCCCCATGCAATGGTTCAAATTGACAGGCTGTATTCTGTGAGACCTTATTCCAGCAAATGTGGGACACTGTGCATTTGCGAATGACTAAAAAAAGCATACTTGTATTTGAGTTGCATTTTTCTGTGGCCTCTCTTTTAGATGAAATATGGTAATTTTTCTTAAAATAAGATACCTCACTATGTCATATGACAGACTATCATAGAGTTTTTGTTCTAAAAGACATATCTGACAGTGCAGAATAGCAGATTGCATAGGTGATATTCACATTTTTCTGCTTTATAAAACACAATTTGTTTGGTAAAGTGCATTTTTAAAGTAGGGATTGTGTATACTGAGCAATACTGTTGCAAAGGCAGAGAGAGAATAGGCAATACGAGGTTGCCTTTTGAAGAAAGCAATAATATGGCTACCAGGAGGTTTCTGAAAATGTCTGGTGTAAATTCTAGCTTATGACCACATGACCGAGTCTAAAATGAGCAAAGGGAAAATCTCTTCCATGTTAACATATTTCCAAACTCACCTTGCTGGGATATCCTCGTATGCAATTTTATAAACAAAGGGGAATTACAGAATCCATTGCACAACTCGCAGATAAACTGTTCGGGATATAATTCCAATATCTTGCAGGCGCATGTGCATGTCTTGCTTTTCCACATGCATATAAAATGGCTACATGTAGAATGGCTGTGTAACCATGGTATTGCCTGTATAAATGAATACTGAATGTAAGAATTGTCACTATGACATGTTCTACACTGCCTACATGTTAAAAATCCTTTTATGCCAACAATTTGCATAACACGCTTAGACAAGCGTATGTTGTCCCTCAATTTAAAAAAAAGTGACCCAAGTTAACAGCACAGCAAGAAATGTATTCATATTTTGTTCTGTACAGTTAGTGTGGGCTATGATGACCCCACACTCAATTTTAAAAATATACGAATAAGGAATTTTTAATCTGCTAATCCAATAACAAAAATGGGTTTGGTAATTTTAGGAATCTATTATTATGAATATCCTTCAAGTTCCACTTCTTTTAAGAAAAATGTCATCCTACAAGTCTAAAACACATTAAATATTGAATATTATGGTGCCCACTTGATGTTTAATATCTCCAAGGTTTAAATTTACTAACCTAAATATCCATTAACTTACCACGACCGTTGTTTCCTAATATGCACGTTAAAATCAATTGTCAACTCTGATGAAAAAAATAGGCTTTGGGGATCCTTGTATTTTTTTTTAGACAGGTGCAACTACCTGCTACTTTTATTCATCTTCTAAATATCATCTTCTAACTAGTAAGCGTGATATTTCAGCAAGCATACTGCAGTAAAATGAAATGTGTTGGGGAAAGAATCATTTCTGCACAGCAGCACTGAGTAGCTGGGCTGCACTGGAGCCATAACACAGTCTAGAAAAGAGCACAGCAGACCCTCAGCTCGCAGAATTCTTGCCCAATGGAACAGATCCATTTACCTTTTCCTTATTTCCACTGTTTACCAAAGTCATGATATAAATTTGCCATTTATCAACATGTTTGAACTTGTACACAGTTTTGGTTGAAGAAGGGTAGCAAACACAAATGAAGGCTTTTTATCAGAATCAGGAGAATCAGTGTCATTATTTAGCAGAAGGAAATATCATAGGGATGAGAAGGCTGATACCTTGTTCTTGCCAGAGATTTTCTATATAATCACTTATGATGGAAGTCATAAAGTACAGTTGGGTATTGTGTATTTTGTGATTGTTTGTTCTCAGATATTTTAAGCTGGCTTCTTCACCTGAACAGTCTCTGGGTCAGCCAGTCTCGGTTGCGAAGATTAAAATGTCAGATAATGTATTCAAAGTACCTAGGTGCTTAAAATGCAATGAGTTTTTAATAAATGCTAAGTCCTTTGACCTTTCACCATTTCAGATTTATTTTGGATCTTAGAATTGTGGTAAGTGTAATACTTTGATTCAATAGTTCTAGATTTTTTTTTTTTATGAATTCCCACTTATTTCAATGAAGCTTCTGACTGAGAAAGAAAACTCAATAGGTCACCTCTTTTTAAATGAGGGGAGTCATCTGGATAAAGACAAATGTGTAATCCTGCTTTTTCCTCTCCACTTTGGAGGTGAGCAGCAAGTGCAATCCCTGGTGTCCTTATCTCTTTCCATTCTACCAAGACCCTTATCTCAATCAAGCTTATCTTCTGAGGAGGGCTAAGAAGAGATTCATGAAACTGAATCACAGGCTGGAGAAGAAAGGATCATTTTCAACAGCTGTTCTAGGACAGCCAAGGTGGATGTTACCTGGTTTTACATCTCGTAGGCTGGGCCCCATTCTTCTTATGCACCCATATTAAACCAACCCCTGTCATCCTTGGGAAGAAACTAACAGTGGTAGCTCTTGGCAAGGCTGCAGGTGAGTCAATGGAAGGTCCTATCTCGGTACTTCACTATCAGTTTTTCTTCATAATAAATGTGTATCTATACTGATAATATCAATTATCTTCTTTCTTTGCCTTAGTAGATAGAAAATAACTGGTTGGACCAAAATGGTTATCTTCTCTTTAGGATTAGATATCACATCTGGCTTCATCACTGCCCTTCCTCCTTAATATTAGGCAAGTTTCTCACACACTCCAAGACTGTTTCCAATTTATAACATGAGTAAAATAATATCTTTAATTGTACAGAATAAAAAGTAGAAGGTGAGTGTAACAGCTTGGCATTACTTATGAATTCCAAAAATAGATATTGGATTATGTTTGTAAACTGGTCTGTTCCTCTGGGCATGATTAAATTATGATTAGGGCTTTGATTGGGCCACGTCAGTAGGGTGCTGAGTCCCCACCCGCCAAGGGGTGGGGTAAAAAACATGCAAAGGACAGAGTAGGAATTCTGATGCTGAGTTTTGAGCTGGAACCTGGGAAGTGAACACAGGAGAAGAACACAGAGGAATAGAGATGGCTCTTAGACATGCCAGAAGCCCTGGGGAGAGAGACAGAGCCATTTGCTTGATAGTCTACAGCCGGCCTTGTGGAGCAAGGAAATGCCTAGAGAGCCTCAAAATCTACAGCTGACCTTGTGGAGAAAACAGAGGAACCCAGGAAGCCTGAACCCTGGCAGATGTCAGCAGCCATCTTGCTCCAACACTTGGCATTAGACTTTTGGTGAGGGAAGTAACTTATGCTTAATTGGCAGTAAGTGTAAGCTTCTACCCCAAATAAATACCCTTTATAAAAACCAACAGATTTCTGGTATTTTGCATCAGTACCCCTTTGGCTGACTAATACAGTAAGATAATATCTTAACACAAAACAACCATCCTGATTCTTTTAACCTTCCTATTATAGAAATTCACATATATTGTATACATTCTCCATACATACATACACTCACATATATACACTGACCTGCTAGTATAATATTGTACCATACCCTCCATTTGTTTCACTGAAAATATATTGTGGCTATCTTTCTATATCATTAATTATTGCAACTTCAATTTTAACTTTAGTATAGTATTTTGTAATAGACAGATACTGTAATTTAATTAATCAGTCCCATATGGATAAATAGGCTGTTTCAAAATTTTCATTATTTTTAAAAATAATGCAATAACATTATGCAATAGCATCATTATGCCATCTTTATTTTGTTTGCTTGTTTTTGGTTTGATTTTGCCATACAGAATCTTGATGTAATCAAATTTATCTACATGATCTTTTACTATTTCAAGTTCTTATAGTATCATTAGAAAGGCTTTCCCTAAAACCAGTTTATAAATATTTGAAGCATTGTTTTCTATGAGTAAATTTATGATTTCATTGATTCACAGGGGATTACTACTTTTATGTTATTGTTTTTGATGGTGGTGTTAGAGGTAAGAAATGAGGTAGAGATCTAGCTTTATATTTTTCCCAAATGGCTAGCCAGTTGATCCGATTTTGTTATGGAATAAGGAATTTTCACACTAATTTGAATACTCCTTATCATCTAAATTGACTATTTCCCTGATTGTCTATTATTTTCATTTGGTTTGCTAAGCTTTGCACTTGTACCACAGTTTTTTAATTTTTCAGGTGTTATTGATAAAACCAATATTTATCAATTGCTAAGATAGGGATTTGGAGGAGATGGAGGGAAAATCACCAGCTGAAAGCATGATATTAAGTATCGGTTCTGTGATTTAGGAAGCCTGAACAATGTCTGGAAAAGGAGGTGGGAGCAATGAGTGAGGTAAATGACGAAGGATAAAGAAAAAGGTGGGTGAACAGTAATGTAATCCCAAGAGAGATTAGAAATCATATATGAATTAGGCCACTGATTTGCACTATCATGTACTTTCCATGGAACTATGGACTATAAGTACTTGTAGTGGAATGAATAAGGGATGTGGTTGGATTTTTCCAACTGTGGGAATTTAAATGGTGGTAATTGCAGAAGGACAAACTCATGTTGGCTCAGGGATGCCAGGAAAAGACTAGTTAAAACATGATCCATAAGGCCAAGGATAGTTGCAGAGAAGGACATAAAACCAGGCGCAAACTGATACATTGCGAAAAAAAGTAAAACTAGTCAAGGAATTGTAGAAGTTGATGAAATTCAAAATCATGTTAAATATAATTTAGGGGGTAAAAGAAATGAGGGGGTAGTATCATGGTCAGTGACAAGGATATTGAGGCTTAGTTTGCTATGACTAATATAAATAATTGATTGTTCTTTCCTTTCTGTTGTCTAGTTTTATACCAGAAAGTTATCAGAGGGCTGAGGTATGAGTTGGATAAAATGGAAAAATAAAAACTTTATGGGGAAAGTGGGTGTGGCTCAAGAGATTGGGCTCCCGCCTACCATATGGAAGGTCCTGGGTTCAGTTCTCAGGGCCTCCTGGTGAAAGCGAGCTTGCCTGTACAGAGAGCTGGCCCACGTGG
>JAQZBX010050013.1:0-19775 GCA_029593785.1 Cabassous unicinctus | reverse complement strand
AGCCTGATTGCCCAGCAGTTCCCTCCCCTTCAGAGCCAGCTGGGCACTAGGACAGACTCCTGGTTGGTAGCTGTCCTTACTCTAGATGCTGGCTGAGCACTAGTCTTCAAGCCAAATCACTTTCCTGGCTTCCCTCTTCCTCTGAGCTGGCTGGGTGCTGGCTTTTCTGCCCTCTCTCCCACAGCTTCCCTCTCCCTTAGCCAGCTGGGTCCCCCCTCTCTAGCTGGCCTTTCCAATTGCCTGCAAATTCCTGCATATTCCCTCTATCAGGTAAGCCTGTCTATCTTCATTCAGTGCCTGGAGGAAGAGTATAGCCATGTTGGGTACCCTAAAATACACTATTAAACATGTAACTTTTCAGTATCTGGACACATCCAACATTATTTTTACAGAAATGGTATCTATACTCATTTTCATCCTTTTCTTCCAAATGTAAATCTACTGCCTCCCAGTGATATGATAATTAATAGGATGCTATTTTTCCTCATTCTTTTTTGACTCTTCTGATATGGAACACATCTGACCATTATTTCTTCCAGAATCTTTCTTTTCTTTTGACTTTTCTGACCTTGGCATTTCGGATTTTTCCTTTCCCTTCTCAGTGTCCTTCTAGGACTACTATGATATTTAGGATTTAATCTATTCTATAATAATTTTAAGTCCCATTCACTTTTTATTCATCATAGTCTCCTTGACTATTATTTGCTAAATATTCTCCTGGTTTGGGAGATTTAGGGAAACCAGTGGCCATATATGGCTACAATGAGGCATCAGTACCCAGGAAAGCTCAGGTGACCTGTATCTGCAAAAAAGGGAAAGGAGAATATGAACCCTAGGAAATGACATCTATCAGATATCAAAATCTGAAAGGCAAGGCCAATTGGACATGAAGAAAGAAAAAGTAAATAAATCTCAGGCTTCCTTTTGACTGCTCATTCTAATAAAGGTCTTTATCTTTATTTACCTGGATTATTTCAATTAAGTATATACCTGCTTCAAGTCTCTCATTCTTTAATTGCTACTAAGATTTTGTTTAAAATTATTTTCTTTAATTATGTTATTTCTCTGCATTCTTGATATATAAACAGCTCCCATTATCTTAGGATAATTTTCAAATTCCTTATAATGCCATGCAAAGCCTTCCTAGTTCTGACCCATTCTACCATTTTAGTCAGATTTCCCACCATTCCCAATGTCCCCTCTATAATCCAGGCATACTGGATATACATTCGTTTTTAATTTTTTGTGCTATTTCTTGGTCCTTTATTTTAGCATATGTAGCTCTTGTTGTCTGGATTTTCTGTCTCCTTCTGCTTTTCTTGACAAACCCATATTTCAAAAAACCAGTGAAACATTACTTCCTGTGTAGCCTCACAATTTCTGAGACATATTTAATATGTCTTACTTTTTGTCTCAGATGATACTTTATTCTCTGTTCTTAGCCAGTAATTATCACACTGCCTTTTATTTCTTTTTTAAGTGTCTTTGCCACTCACTACTTTGAGTTTCTAGACAGTAGGGACCATTAAAAAATAGCCTTTCATAACCTTTACTCATCGTGTGTTAAATATATAATGCATATTTACTGAATAGATGAATTAGAATTATACCAGTTATAAGTACAGTCTACTCCTAATTATCTCAGATTATTTTTTTTAAAGCAGTAGTTAACACCAGTAGGTTTTGGACTACAGTGACCTAGACAAACCTTAGAAAGTCGTATGAAAATGGTCTTCTATGTCTGCCAGCTCTTATCCCATTCTCTCTTTTTTTCAATATGAAAGCTACCTGGATATGAGGGTAATGGATAGTTCAAGATTGCACCATCTAGAGTTATAAAGAGTTGCAAAAATGAAATACTTCCAATTAAAATTGTAAAACTGAAAGTGGTGAAATTAGAAATTCAAAGCAAAAGTCATTCAAATGCTTTTCGGATATAAAAGAATGATAACACTTTAAGGCTATGTTAATTAGCTTCATGAGAATTTAAGATGCACTATATGAAATGAGGCATTCTACTTTTGCTTATCATACCATGAAGAAAGTGATACTTCTTTACTATTTCAGGGTCACTTTCATTTTTTATCTGTTAGTAAATCTTCTACCATTGTGTTAAAATGAAAGCCATCAGCATTGGCTGAAAGAGCATAACTACTAAAATGAGAGGGAAATAAAAGAAAATGAAGTAGCACAACATTTACTACTTAATCTTGTTGACTAAGACCTCAATTGAGGAAGCTGCTACAATTAAAAATTATTCAAAACTTGAAGATATAGCAGAGAAAAAGGTTATTCTGTTACGAAATAGGGTGAAATTAAATATTAAGGAAATTAATATATTCATATACACTATGGAAATCTGTTATTACATAAAATCTTTTTATAAAAAATGAAAACTATTTCAGAAATAAACAATGTAGCACATAAAACTGTCATTCACTTTATGCTCTGGAAAATTAAAAAAAAAATTATTCCAGGTCCTCTGAGAAAATAACTCTGAGATGGGATAAAATATGCAAGAATTTTATTTTGGGAAACACCTGTGTGAGAAGAAATAGGGAGGGAGGTCAAAAGACTGGGACCATCAGACCATGCTGCAAGTAAAGGAGAAAGGAAGAAACTTTGGAAGACTGTATCCTTGACTGCTGTGCAATTTAAGGAAGGTTGAACAAAGCCATTTGGAATCCTTGAGCTATCAGAGAACTGCTTTCCAGGAATGGGACTGGCATGATATCACTCACTGCATTTAGCATTGGGTGGAAGCAGACTGTGGGAAGCAGGGGTGTTGGTGAATCCCAGGGATGGTGCGACAGTTTGAAATTCTCTTAAGAATCTCAAAAAGATGAAGATTATGTTTTTTAACTAATCCATTCATTTTGGTGTGAGACCCATTTGACTGAACTACGTCAGTGAGGCATGAGTCAGGTTGAGTCTCTACCTTCTTGCTCAGTCTGATAAAAACAGAGACACACAGAAAAAGGGAGCTACCATATTATATTGATCCTGCCATGTGTGAGAGAGTACTACAGGAAAACAGGGAAGCCCCGAGAATCTTAAGGAGCTGAGGCCAAGGGAAAGATGAGCTATATGCCTGAGAGCTCATAGCTGAACTCAGGAAGAAAGTGGGGCTCTTGAGACTGATAGAGGAAGCCCAGTAAGGGACAAACCCTATGCCACCTTGGTCACAGCTCAACTCTAAGAGATGGTAGATTCTAGAGGGAAGTCAGAGATGGGCATCCATCTTGTTTCACCACAAGGCAGCTGACTTTGGTGGGAAAGCATCTCTGATGGTGCCTTGTTATGGTTATTTTGTGGCTCAGGGCTGTACACTTTTAATCAAATAAATTTCCTGTTATAAAAACCAACACATTTCTGGTACTTTGCATTGGCAGCCCTGTGGCAAACTAAAACAGATGGATTTCAGAGTGCAGGAGTCAGGATCTTTAGTCAATTATGATCTCCATAGTAGATCTGTGAGCTATAGAATTTTGGCCACCACAATATTTTTCATTGAGACACAATGTCATGCATTAGAACAGTAGGGGGGCTGGTAGTTAGATGCTCTGAATTCTATATTCAAAATTGGAGACCAATTTATTAATCTATAAAAGGGTCAGATTAGAAATTATCCAAAGCATACACTGATTTTAAAATGTAATTTCTGTTCATTGACAGGGAAATGCCTGACCAAGGAACATATAAGTTTTGGATGTTTGCATTTAGCATCCATCTTATCTGTTTGTGTTTTCTAGTAGATGTCATAAGAATGCAGTTTATCATCATCTACCCCAGCCCCCTTCTCTTTTGTGTCCCCTGTAGTAGAGACCTTAGAGCTTAATACTATCTATCCCAGATTCCCATAAGAAGAAGAAGGAGGGGATGTGGGGAGAGGGGACCACAAGACAATTTATGGGCAATGAAATATGAGGGGATAGGTTTTGGGAAAGAAGGTTAAGACTGGTTTTGCTTGAATGTAGAGACTATAACTCAAATTGTAACTGCTTTCAACTGTGGTGACAAGCATGTGAATAAAAGTCACCATGTAATGAATAGTATGGCAAAAGATAGACCATAGCACAGAGTTAATGCACATTCAAATATTTAGCATTCATAGAATCAAATACTCTCCCTAAGTGCATAGTTTTCATTTCAAAGTGATTTGACTTGTCTCCTCTCACCATTAAAACTTGATGTTTTTATAATGCTTGTTGTTATTTATAACTACTTCAAACTACATCAAAAATTACCTCTATGGTTTCTCATTACTTTGATAAATAAATATATGAATTTTGGATATATGACCAGGTAGTGTGACACATAATCACATGATAAGGAATTAAAGGGTGATAAAAAGTTAATATACCATGCAGAACTGTGTGGGAGAGAGTGGGGTCTACAATGTGAACTATGGTCCATGCTTAGTGGCAAAGCCCCAGGATGTGTATATCCATTGCAGGTGATGTGCCACACTAATGAAAGATGTTTATGTGGGATGTTATGGGAGGTATGGGAGGTGGGGAACATGGGAATCCCTGTAATTTTTGTGTAACATTTATGTAATCTAAGTATCTTTTAAAAAAATATATAAAATAACATTTATGTAAGCAAATGCACATATATGCATACATATTTATATATCATTTTACAAATATTGCTTTGTATTGTGAAAAATTTGATTTTTACCCACAATAATAAAAAAAATAAAATAAATAATTTTAAAAAAGGTAATGTAATATAAGCAGTTTAGAGTGGTTTTCTGAACAATCAGTAACTTCCAAATTCTTTTTTTAAATAAGGAGGCCCCAATTCAAAAATCTTTCACCTCCCACTAGGAATGCAGTTATACACTCTGCATTTACTAAGAGCTTATCCCAGAACCAATAAATATTTAACAGATTTCTGAGGCTTCTATATTTAAAATAGTTTAGTTACATGAATTTTGTTTGGGTTGAGTATGTTGAATCAGAAGTATGTGTTTGAGGAGTTTTGAAATGGAAGCAAAAATATTCCAGAAATTGTAGGTGTTGTGTTGGAAGTGTTTTATTTCTGATAAAAAAGACTTCTGCTTTTTTTTTTTTTTTTAACTTCAATTTAGAATATTTTTATTTAAAATTTTTAAGGCTAACAAAGGGCCAATTTACACCATCTGCTTCAGTTTCACTGTGATGCAAATTTCTCTGAAGTTTTTTCTCTTTAAATAGAAATTCTGTTTGGTACCTTTTGCTTAAATACATGTCTTTAAGTGAAAAATGGAGTTTGCCCGACTTCCTGTCACACCAATATTTATTCACAAATATCTGTTTTGTTGTTTTCTTACAAAAATCATAGAGCACTTTTCCCTTGTGAAGAAATGGCTAGTTGGGGGTACTGTGAATTGCCAACTGGAGTTTTACAGTTTTTATTATGCCAGCTGTTTTCCTGATGGACAATTTGTTCCCTGCCTTTAATTTTAATTTTTTTTTTTTTAAAGGAATTGCATTTCCTTTCTCCCATTATAAGTGGACAGGGCATTGCCTTCTATATTCTCCATGCACATATTTTGATTGCTCAGTTAACAACAAAAATAGCATTTCTTTTGAAATTATTACCCTGGTGAACTGTTCTTAAGAAACTGGTGATCCAGACACTAACATGCATTTCTTTGTAAGACATCTTTCAAATATCTAAGAAGAGTTCCCTGGAAGTTCCTGTTTAGAAAGCACTTATAGAGAAGCTTAAAATGGAATACTTGCTCTAAGGGTAGACCATGATATTTTACTTTTAAGGCATATTTTCTGCTGAGTTATTGCTCTGAAATTCTAAAGATTTTGCCTATCACTGTGGATGCTTCATGGAAGTGAGATTCAGACCCGTCTACCCTAACTCAGCTCTGGGATGATATTACAGTGAATGAGCATATCATAACATTATTTTCCCTAAGTTTTTTTTTTTTTTTTGACTATACTTCTAAAATAAACTTGAAATATGAGTGGTGAGCAAGAAAATCCAAGTATAGCGAAAATGTACAAATTTTTCTCTCCTATTTAAAATACTATTGTTTAGAGGAACAGAATGCTTCTATTTATGCAGTTATCCTCATGAGTCATTTTGCAGCCTATGTGACAATTAGGACACAAACTTGTTTCAGTATTGATCAAACAGCAAATTCACAGTCTTAAAACTCACCATATAAATACTTATTTCCTTTAAGAGGCTTAAAATTATATCTATTGGAAATAAAGACATTGCTGATTAGCAAATGGGTATTTATAAAATTTCTTCTGATAGAAATAAGTAAACCTGAACAAGAAAATAATGTTCACTTCTGCTAAAAGGCAAAACATCCCTCAAGTGAGCTTAAAAAGAAGTTGAAGAATACTTTTCTCCCAAGAGTTTTTTTGAACCAAATAAATAACTAAAGAAAAGAATTTCAAATAATCATTCATTCATTCACTCATTAATACCTAATATGCACATAACACTAGATCAGTTTTATTCTAAGATTTGAACCATTTCTTAATTGTGTTAATCTGAAAATTTGATAAATAGTAAAGGTGGTGCTTTGGTAGTTGTAGATCTCAATTTACTTTACGTGTACTCCAGATAATAAGTTAAGAATTGTTTTCTGCTGTCTTTTAGAAGATTTAGTTAAAATAATGTCTGAAAGTTTCTAATGATTGCAAGGATTGAGATAAATGGAAATAAAAGAGAATGTTATTCCTAATGGTAGTTTATATTCTGTTCAGAAATCCTAAAATTTGGAACTGTAAGTTATGGGTGAAGATATATTTGATCTTGGTGTGTGACAAAAGGATCGTTCAGATTTACTGTGCTATGAAGCAAAGTGGGTTCTGTGAGTGATTCATAGATGCAATTCAAGTTTTCAACTGTTGAAGTTATTGATTTCTTATACATACATGCATTGATATATATGTATATATATGTACATGCATGGATGTATGTGTATATATATACATATATGTGTATGTATATTTATTTATTTGAAATACCTGCCTTTTAAGTATATACATTTCAGATTGTTTGGAATTTATTCATTAAGGGAGTGCAATGGATTATTTTTTTAAATTATTTAAGTATACATGTGCAAGTATCTCTCATATATATCTTCTATCAATTTATATCTTGTGTAAATTCACTATTTTAGCTTCTTTTTTGTCATAATGTAGAAACCATGTACAAATATCAGACTTTAATTTAAATTCAAAGCTTTAAGAACTATTATCAAATTAATTAAGCAAGAAATTATTAAAATTCTACTTAAATTCTTATAACTCCAATTGCTTCTGGATGACTACATTTGTAATAAATTTCAGAAAGATTTTTTTTCATAAGACAAAACTGACATTTCCTATTAGTTGAATTCATAAAGGAAAAAAGGAAAACATTGAGAATAAAAAGTAAATGAAGATGATAATTCTTTATTTTGGCTGTCTCAGCACTTCCTTTCAACTTTTACTCAAATCTTACTCTTACAAAAAATATGGCATAAATGAAAACAATAAACAAAAACACAAATCCCCATATCTTGGCTCAAAATCTATATTGTGTTCTGATTAAATATATTTTCAAGTTCATAATTGCTTTTGGCTAAAAAAGGACCTATGCCAGGGTAGAGAGATACTTTCTATCAGTTCATCTATTTGAAATTGACTATGTCTTCATCAATTGGTCTAGTTAAAGAAACTACATAAACAAAACAGGTTTTGACAGATATACAAATTAAATTCACAGAAGTTATATATAAATGTATATACACATATATTAAAATGAATGTTCATCAAAATAATATGTGTACATGTTGAAAAATAAAATTACACAAAAGAGTTTATGAGTAAAAGATCTATTCTCACAACCTTCCCTTCACTACCTCAGTTCCAGTCTCAGCCCACACATCTCATAAGAGACAAATTGTTTGATATATGTCTATTTTTAATTTGTCTTGAGATTGCCTGCGTAATTCTAGAAAGTATGCTTAGTCTTTCCTTCTTAATCTATCATGTTTGGACAGTGGATGTTTATGCCCTGGCTTATCTAAATTATGAAATCACTTTTTATCCCAACTTTGATATTTATGAATTTTTAAATTTGTTATAATTATACTCTAATGAATGTAATGAAATCTGTCTTGTTACATTAATTTATTTTTATCAACTTTTTATTTTTTTAAAGATGCTTAGATTACAGAAATGTTACAGGAAAAAAATGGGGGATTCCCATACTCTTCTCACATTTTCTCACATTAACAACATCCTTAATTAGTGTGGTACATTTGTTACAATTGATGAACACATTTTGTAGCACTGCCACTCAGCATGGATTATATATTACATTGTAGTTTACATTCTCTCCCACACAATTTTGTAAGTTATTACAAGATATATAATGGCCTGTATCTGTCATTGCAATGTCTTTCAGGAAAATTCACAAGTCCTGAAAATGCCCCATATTACTCCTCTTTTTCCCTCTCCCTCCCCTCAGAACCTCCAGTGGCCACTGCCTCTACATCAATGATAAAAGTTCTTACATTGCTAGAATAACAATAAGCTTATAGCAGAATAACAGTAAGTCTACTCTAGTCCATCATTCATTCCACAATCCTGAGGATCCTGGGATGGTGATGTCCACTCTGTCTCTAATTGAGAGGGAGCTTAGATCCCATGGGGCAGATGGATGGGACTATCCTGCTTGCCGTTGCAGACTCTCTCTGTTCCTTGGGATGTTCATTGTCCATCATCTCCTTGTTAGTTGCCCTGAGTGGGTCCAATGAACTGGGAGTAGGTGCTGCGACTCTTTTGAGATTCAGAGTCCAACTGGCACATGGATAGACCACAGATTTAAGTCTCTTGGACATACACTTATCAACTCTAGTACTAACTATAGGTTCAAATGGAAGGGGCAGTTCTCCCAGTACCATTTGTTAAATAGATTGTTCTGGCCCAGCTGGGAGGGCTTGACAGCCTTGTAAAACATCACTTAACTGTAGATGTGAGGGTCTGTTTCTGAGTTCTTGATTAGGTTCATTGGTCAATCTGTCTGTCTTTATGCCAATACCATGCTAGGTTGGTTTGTTTGTTTTTTTTAACCACTGTAGCTAAGTAATATGCTTTAAAGTCTGTAAGAGAGTGTCTTCCAACTTTGTTCCTCTTTTTAAAGATCTTTTTTGGCTATTTGGGGCCTCTTACCCTTCCAAATAAATTTGATAATTAGTTTTTATACTTCTCCAAAAAAGACCTTGGGATTTTTATTGGGATTGCATTGAATTTGTAAATAAATTTGAGAAGAATTGACATCATAACGATACTTAGTCTTCCAATCCATGATTAAGGAATGTTCTCCCATTTATTTAAGTCTTCTTTGGTTTCTTTTAGCAATGTTTTGTAATTTTCTGAATACAAGTCATTTATGTTCTTGGTTAAGTTTATTCCTAAATATGTGATTGTTTTGGTTGCTATTATAGATGGAATTTTCTTTCTGATTTCTTCCTCAGATTGCACATCAGTAGTGTACAGAAAACCTATTGATTTTTGTTATTAATCTTGTATCCCAACACTTTACTGAAATCAGCTACTAGTTCTAGTAGCTTTGTTATGGATTTTTCAGGAGATTCTAGATATAGGATAATATCATCAATGAATAGTGAAAATTTACTTCTTCCATTCCTATTTGGGTGCATTTTATTTCTTTATCTAGCCTAATTGCTCTAAATAGAACCTCTAGTACAATATTGAATAACAATGGTGAAAGTGGACATCCTTGCCTTGTTACCGATCTCAGCGAGAAAGCTTTCAGTCTTTCAACATAGAGCTAACTGTAAGTTTTCATGTATGCACTTTACCATATTGAGAAATCTTCCTTCTATCCCTGTCTTTTGGAGTGTTTTTGTCAAGAATTTTGCTGTATGTTGTCAAATGCCTTTTCTGCTTTAATTGAGAGGATCATGTGATTTTTGTTCTTCAATTTACCAACATGGTTTATTACACTAACTGATTTTCTCGTTTGGAACCACCTTTGTACACCTTGGATAAAACCCACTTGATTGTGGTGTTAAAAGTGCACTTTTAATATGCTTTTGAATTCTGTTGGCAAGTATTTTCTTCAAGATTTTTGCACTTATATTCATTAGAGATATTAGCCTGTAATTACCTTGTTTTGTAGTATCTTTATCTGGTTTTGGTGTTAGGGTGATAGCGGCTTTATAGAATGAGTTTAAAAGCATTCTTTTCTGTTCAGTTTTTTGGGAGAGCTTAAACAAGATTGGCGTTAGATCGTCTTTGAATGATTGGTAAAATTTACCTGTGATGTCATGTGGTCCTGGGCTTTTCATCTTTAGGAGATTTTTTATGACTTTTTCAATGTCTTCTTTTGTGATTGGTTTGTTGAGGTCTTCTATTTCTTCTAGGGTGGTTTGTGTGTTTCTAGGAATTTGTCTAGTTTTTTGGCATATGGCTGTTCATGGTGTCCTCTTATGATCTCTCTTATTTCTGCAGGGTCAGTGGCAATGTCCCTCTTTTCATTTCTGATTTTGTTTATTTGCTTCTTCTCTCTTTTTTTCTTTGTAAGTCTAGTTAAGGGTTTGTTGATTTTGTTGTTTTGAACCACCTTTGCATACCTTGGATAAAACCAGCTTTTGATTTTGTTGATACTTTCTATTGCTTTTCTGGTCTTTGTTTCATTTATTTCTGATCTGATCTTTATTAAATCTTTCCTTCAGCTTGATTCGGCTTCAATTTGCTGTTCCTCTTCTAGTTCCTCCAGGTGTGCAGTCAGATCTTCAATTTTAGCTCTTTCTTCTTTTTTAATGTAAGAATTAAGGGCTATAAATTTCCCTCTCAGTACTCTCTTTGCAATGTCCCATAGGTATTGATATATTGTGTTCTCATTTTCATTTGTGTCAAGATATTTGTTTAATTCTATTTCAATTTCTTCCTTGATCCACTGATTATTTAAGGGTCTGTTATTTAATTTCCATATATTTATGTATTTTCCCTTTTTTCATCCATTATTGATTTCCAGCTTCATTCCATTATGATCAGTGACAGCGTTTTGTATAATTTCAATCTTTTTAAATTTATTGAGGCTTGTCATGTGTCCTAAATATGGTCTATCTTGGAGAAGGATCCATGAGCACTTGAAAAGAAAATATATCCTGCTCTATAGATGTCTGTTAGGTCTTGTTCATTTATCATATTATTCAAGTTCTTTGTTTCTTTTTTTATCCTCTATCCAGATGTTCTATCCAATACTGAGAGTGGTGTATTGAAGTCTCCAACTATTCCTATCAAAACATCTATTTCTCCCTTCAGTTTTGCCAGTGTGTGCCTCATGTATCTTGGGACTCTCAGGTTGCGTCATAAATATTTAGTATATTGTTCCTTCTTGACAATTGCCCCTTTTATTAATATTTAATAAACTTTTTCATCACTAATTACAGTTTTACATTTGAAATCTATTTTGTCCGATATTAGTATTGCTACTCCAGCACTTTTTTGGTTACTATTTGCGTGAAATATCTTTTTCCAATCTTTCACCTTTAACCTGGTTGTGTCCTCATGTCTGAGGTGGGTCTCCTGTAGACAACATATTTTTTTAACCATTGAATCAATCTATATATTTTATTTGGGGAGTTCAATATATTAACATTCAATGTTATTACTGTAAAGGCATTATTATTTTATCTATTTTTTCCTTTTGCACTCTGTTGTCATATTGTTTCCTGTCTGTCCTCTTACCCTTTAGTTTATCCTTCATAATAATTCTAATCTCTTCTCCATATCTCTCACCCTTGTTTTTTCATTTCAGGCTGCAGTACTCTTTTGAGTATCTCTTGTAATTCTGGCATTTTTGGCAAAATATTCTATCAGTTTTTGTTTGTCTGTGAAGACTTTAAACTCACCCTCATTTTTGAAGGACAGTTTTGCCAGATACAGAATGCTTGGCTGGCAGTTTTTCTCTTTCAGTACCTTAAATACATCATACCACTTTCTCATGGTTTCTGATGAGAGGTCAGCAATTAATCTTATTGATTTTGCCTTGCTTTTCTCTTGCTGCTTTCAGAATCCTCTCTTTTTCTCTGATATTTGTCATTCTGAATAGTAGGTGTCTCGGGATAAGTCTATTTGGATTTATTCTGTTTGGCATGTGTTGTCCTTCTTGGATATTGATATTTATGTCTTTGTTAAGGGTAGGGATGTTTTTGGTCATTATTTCCTCAAATATGCTCTCTGCCCTTTTCCATTCTCTTCTTCTGGAACAATGATAATATGAATGCTTATGCATTACACATTGTCATTCAATTCCCTGAGACTCTGTTCCATTTTTTCCATTCTCTTCTCTTTTTGTTCTCCTGTATTTTCCAGTTCAGATGTTCTGTCTTTGAAATCACTAATTCTGTCTTTGAGCAATTCAAAACTGCTCTTATGTGCCTCTAATGTGTTTTTAATCTCATCCATCATGTCTTTCATTCCCTCAAGGTCTGTTCCTTTTCTTTGCAGACTTTCATATTGTTTTTTAAGCTCTTCCTAATATATTTTGTTTCTTTAGTCATATTTTCTTTAAATTCTTTGATTGATTTAGGATAGTTGTGTTGGTTTTCACTGATTAATTGTCTTAAATCCTGTATCTCTTCAGGATATTTGGTTTGTTCTTTTGGCTAAGCTATCTCTTCCTTTTTCCTAATATGGCTCGTAATTATTTGATGATGTCTAGGCATCTGAATTGGTGAATTTACTCAGATGGTCAGTTTCTCTCTCTAGCTTTTTTTTTTTTTTCCACAGCTCTTCTTGATATTTGGTTCAATTTATTCTCAGTCTTTAAAATTGCTTGGCTTAACTTACCAAAATTGGGACAGGGAATCATTAATGGGACACAGATTTTCTCCCAGGGGTTGGATACAGAGAGTGCCATAAATAGTTTTTTTCCATGCAAATTTCAGATTGCCTAGCATATGGTACTCGTCAGCACACCTTTCCATGGAGGTGTTTCAGTCTGGGCTTTCCTGTGTTCCTGTATTGAATCTCCAGAGAAGAGTTTCAAAGCAGGCTCTGCTGGCCAAATTCACTGAAGAAAAGGTCCCTGACTCCTCTTCCCTGTTCCCTTGAAACAGCTGACAGGGAGGATTATGTCTGTTCCCCTCTCAATTGGCTGCAGTGAGCCAGGGGTTTTATCCCAGCTTAATATCTTTAGGTGGGGTAGGGGAGCCCTTCCAGCCAATACAGGGGCTTGGTAACTCATGATTATCATTTCAACTTCTTCGTCTCTCTGTCCCTCACCCTCCTGGGAGCTGTGCAGTACTGTCCTGGTCTGCTGACCCCCAAAGCAGGTCCTTTGGACAACTTTTGGCTCTTTTTCTATAGTTTTTGTGAGAGAATTGAGCTTTGCCTCTTAGTCCATCTCCATCTACCCACAATCCACCCAGGCTGTAGCTAGATTCTATTTTTTAATGCTCATTATTTGCTAAATGATGTTATAGTTTCATGGTTTTTGTATTTGAATTAGAATTTTCTTTTTTGTGTGTTGTTTCTTTGTTTTGACTTTGGTTTGAGTGCTTAGTTTTTACTTGTGTGTGTATGTGTGGACAGGGGCATTTTAACACCCTCAAGTTTCACAAGAATTTAGTCAAACTTTCCATCCTATCAAAACACATATATGCTTAGAGACTGCTCATGGAACCCTCCATTCTCTTGCTGAATTACTACTTATTCATTCTTTTAATCAAAGTCTTTAAATACCTCTAAGGTGTCATACATTTTTCTAGGCATTTAGATTACATCAGCAGCTGGATGTTCCTGATGACTTATTTTGGCACCTTTTCCCCCCACTGATTTTATGTTTTAGAGTCTCTCTTTTCCAAGAAAAACCTTATGTTGTGTATTCCTAATTCTTAATTTTAGTCTCACTTTGTTGGAGAACATCCTGAAGTAAAGATGCTGTCCAGAGTAACATTTTTGAGCCCAAGAGTATTTGAATGTAGCTTTAGTCAGTCATCACAATTGATTTATAGCCATGTATTTCTAGATTCCAAATTTTCCTTCAGAACCAACATGACATATCTTTTTGGTTTTCTTTCAACAATATTTCTGATGTCATTTATTTTTTTGGGCTTATTTTTGCTCCATTTTGAAGGATTTAGGATCTTTTATTAATTAGTAGATTTAAGATATTTATGAGGTTATAGACCTCTGTCCTCTCTGTTTTTGAAATCTCCTGCTTAGCATTTCATTGATAATTCTATTCCCTCCATTCTTTTCCTGTCCTCTCATTCTGGGAAATTTATCATATTTTTAATTCCAATTATTTACTCCTGTTTTCTAATATCAATTCCCTTTTATTAAAATAACAATGTTTTGTGGATGCTTTAAATTATCAAGTAATCCTGAAGTTAATATGCAGATTTTAAAACATATCTACTGTATTTCCCATAAATATCTCTGTTTCCCTAGTGGTCAATATATATTTTAAAATTTCATTTTGGCCTTGATATTTCATACTACTGATTCTTTAAGTATCCAATTTTTTGGCTATGTTTTTATAATGGGCTTGAGAGCTGCTCACAAGGTAGGCTTTAAGTAGCTGCTTTGTGATTCTCTATTGTCATGCAATCCTTTTTTTCCCCCAGACAATCCTGACTGATATTTTCCAGGTGGTTTTAGTTTCCTGACTGCTAAAGCAAATGCCATATAATGGGTTAGCTTAAAGAACAGGAATTTATTGCTCACAGTTTTGAGACTAGGAGAAATAAAAATCAAGGCCTCCTCAAAACAATGCTTTCGTCCAAAGACCGGCGTTCTGAGGCTGGCTGGTGGTGATCCTTGCTCTTGGTTTTTCTGTCACATGACAACACGTGACAGCTTCTCCTGGCCTCTCCCTTCTCTTCAAAATTCCATTGGCTTCAAGCTTCTAGCTGTTCCCTCTGTGGCTTTCTCTCTGTCTGAATTTTATTCTGTTTATTAAGGATTCCAGTAAAAGAATGAAGACACAACCTGCTAACACCTTAATTATAGTAACCTCATAAGCTGGTCCTACTTACAATGAGTTCACATCCACAGGAATGGATTAATTTTAAGAACATGTTTTCTGATGTACATAGCTCCAAATCACCACACAGGAGAATGACCTATCATATGATGGGCTTTGTTTAGGGTGATCAGAGAGCAAATAACTGCCAAACTATATTACCCAGAATGCTGGAAAGAGGAATCATTTTCTCTGTGGCACCTACTCCAAATTATAAGGTAGCATTTATTCTATTTCTCTCTGGTGTAAATCACAGCTATCCATAAACTGTCTGGGGGAATGGAGGTATGTTACCTGGTGGACTTGTCAAGTAACCAGTCATTCAGTTTACTTAATTTCCTATCTTTAGATCAACTGCTCCTTTTTTTCCACTCCAATACCTGACATACACACAAATACTCTCTCTCTCACACCACGCATACACAGTACTTGCCCTCTCTGAGTCTAGAACTCTCTGTATCAGTCTGAAATATTTCCTATATTCTTTTTCCACACCATTATTGTAAGTTTTACACTGTTTTTTCTTTTTCTATTTCATTTACAAATGTGCCCTCATTAGTTTCCTCTCTTTGTTAAAATCTCTCCTTTATTACACCTTCCTTTTCTAGTTCTTTGTGTCATTGGTTTTATTATTCTTCATTTTTTTAAATTAAATGTTGTACCAAAAACTATTGAAGCTCAAATGTCTTTGCCTAGTTTAATAACTTGAACATGAAATTTTACAGTTACTAATCATTAATAAAAAGCAATAACAGCATGGGAACCCATTTTTGGAAATCACATATTTGACCTGATGCACCTTGGGAATTATAATGCTGTACACCATGCTTATATCTTGAGTCACAACATACCACTTATTTCATTATAATCTAGTTATAATGGAATTCTTTCACTTTACTGAATATGCCACTCTTTATATTGACTAGTCTTCATACATGTTGTTTTTCTGTCTTTTTACCATGTCCTAACACATTTATACCTTTCTTCATAAAATACTGCCTTTCCAATCATCCTCAAATATGATATATTTTCATTAGGAAACTTTCGTGGACTATTAGACATATATTTCTTTTCTATATGTAATTCATTGCACATTACACTGCTTCTTTCATTACCCTTACAATCTTGTTTATGTCTTTCTTTTAAGAGTTTGGTTAAGTCCATTGTGCTTATTGCTTGACTCCAGTATCTACCAAGTGGCTTGGTATATATTTGGCAGCACTCAATGACAACGGTCTCAGTTTGACTAAATTTAGAAAACATTTCCCATGGGATATATAATTGCTATACATCATAAATGACTTGGATGTCCTTACCTATTTAACAACTCTTGTGTTTATTATGAAGTCCCCTTTTGTCCTCATGATCTGGGCCTACTCAAACTAAATCGGTTTTAAGAATTCAATAAAGTCACAAATATCTGACTAGTATTTACAAATTATTCAAATGTCTTTCTCTTACCAATAGGAATAGCTTGAGAGGTTTTGGAGAACATGAGGCTGGGTGCTGTAAAAACTTTTTCAGGGCCCTTAAACTTCTTAGGGGTAAATAAACATTTAATGAGGACTCATGGTATATTAGACACTATGTCAAGTCTTAGGGATGAACAGATAATTATGCTATATTCCTAGTGCTGGAAAGTACTCACTTTATAATGTGAAAGAAAAATATGCATAATATTCTAATATTATATATTTCACCTTAAAAGCAATGCACATAGGGGAGTTGGTGTAGCTACCACATACGAAGTCCCAGGTTCAATTCCCAGTACCTCCTAAAAAAAAAAGCAATGCACATAGACTATTATGTAAATTCACACAAAAGGCATGCATTGTATTCTGGAGAGAATTAATGAAGATGTTTTATCAGACAGGTTGATATTTTTTGGAGTATGATGAGGATTTAATCAGGAAAGTAGAGGTTAAAAGACTATTAACTAGAAAATATGTGTACAAGAAGCAGAATGATGCTAGTTTAGAGAAGAGCAGCACATTTATATTTACTGGATGGGGTCAGAGATGACATAGGTTTTGAAGTTAGAGATATTGGTAAAGCCAACCCATAAGGACTTTGTCCATGTTTAAGCACAGAAAGTTTAAACAGGGAAGCGTATGTGGCTCAAGTGATTGGGCTCCCAACTACCATATGGAAGGTCCCCGGTTCGATTCCCTGGGGCCTCCTAGTGAAGGCAAGTGGGCCCATGTGGAGAGCTGATGCAACAAGATGATGCAACAAAAAAGAGATAGAGTAAAAAGACAATGAGAGACACAACAAACCAGGAAGCTGAGATGGCTCAGGCGATTGAGTGCCTCTTTCTCACGTTAGAAGGTTCCAAGATGGGTTCCCAGTGCCTCCTAAAGAGAAGAGTAGAAGATAAGCAGACACAGAATGCACAGAGAATGGACACAGAAAGCAGACAGTGAGCGCAAGTGGCAAGGGGGCATGGGGCATAAATTTAAAAAAAAAGAAATTTTAAACAAAGGCAACTGACAAAGAAAACAGTTTAAAATGGAAGGGTAGCGAGCGTTTTTTGACTATAGGACTTTGCATCCATTGTTTCCTCTGCTTAGAATGTTGTTTACCTACTCCTCTCAATCTACCACCCCATAATTTTACAGGCTTATGCTTTAATATAATATGCTTAGAGAAACCTTCCCAGACTACTCTTTCTAAAGTAAGCTACCATTATTATCGTTTTCTCAACATTTAATTTTTATTTAGGGAAGTTTTCCTATTACAATGGTCCTCTTATTGATTGATTGATTATTTTTTATTTGTCATTATTTTTAACTTCAAATTGAAGATCTATAGAGAAGAAGAGCATGGCTTTTTATTTTACTCACTGGGATATTACATGAAATTAGCTCAGATGCTGACATATAGTAGTTGCTCAGTAAATATTTATGTAAAGAATTAATGGAAAATAGCAAAGAGGAAGAGAAAGATAGGAAAGGAAAATTTTCTATTAAATTTTAAAGAAAAGGATATCATTGAAAACCTTATTAAGAGCATTGCAGGTGGGTCAATAGTAAGGGTAATCCTAATCCTAATCTTAAAAAAATAAAGAGAAGAAGTAAAAAGAGAAGGAGAAGGAGAAGAAAGAGAAGAAGGAGAAGAAGAAATTGAGTGTTTGCTGTGTTTCAGGTAGTGTGTTAATTACCACGCATTCTCTCTTTTAATCCTAAGGACAACTCCTTGAGTTTCATATTATTTCTATATCGATTCTAAATATGTAAATATTAAGAGCCAGTAAATTTAAGTAGAAAGTGTAAAGTGTCTCAGGAAGTGTTTAAGGTAAGATTCAAATCCTTGTTAATCATGAGGATTATGTGCTTTTAATATGTCCTGATTTCTGTGGGTTGAGGAGTACATGGGAAGTTAAGAAGTGGATAATATACGAATATACTCTATTTTTGAGAATTTTAAAAAGAGAATAAAAGGACAAGAATGTAGTGTCAAGGAATCTGCCCCCCCCCCCGGAGGAAAGTAATTTAGAGAACTTGAACATATATATGTGCTAAGACTAAGAGGCAAAGAAGATGTTGTCTGTAGATTTTGAAACAAGAAGGGACAATTGACGATATAAAATATTGGAGGGACAGGAGGTTATATAATGATAAGCAAATATTTTACTAAAATACTCTTAGGTTGAAAGGAAAAGGAATATATTGGGGGTAGGGGATGAACATTATAAGTTTGTAGTTGGGAAGGGGAAGAAAATTAGAGACTTTATATAAAGACATCAGCTTTTGTTGTTGTTTTGCTGAGTGGTAAAATAGGAGAAAAGGCTATATGATAGACCAAGAGAACCTGTAAGAATAAAATACTAGTCTTAGCTAAAATGGAGGTCAAGTGTAGTGTATTGAGAGTGAGGAAATAAGAGAGCAGCTGGTGAGGTTATCTCCCAAATTTCATAGGGTTGTTAGTGGAGCTCATTCTGTCCTAACAAATTACACCTGGGATAAATAAATTATCTCAGAAAAGTTATAATCGCTTTTATGTGCTATCCATAACATATTATTTAGATATCACATGGCAAAGAGAAGACCTTGAGAGTAATAACTATTAAGATATTATTAAAATAATTTGAGACTTGAGCTGGCCTAAATTAGGATGTTATCATGCCCAACCAATGCACTCTACCAAAAAAAAAAAAGTAAAATGAATGTCTCTAGCATATGTCCTGTTCATTAATATTAAATCCTAATATGATATTTACTCAGCCCTTTATATTCAAAACTGAGTTTGAAGAGATTGTAATTGATATGTAAGCAAGCAGTAAATCAACATTATTTTATTTTGTACACATTCTGTATGTTCAACTCAGTGTGAGCTATTATTATAGATGGGAAAAAAATAAGATAGAGCATGACCCTTGATTTCAAGAGGTTAATGATGTATCTGTAGCAATAGAAGAAAATGTATGATATAATTAGAGAATATGCATGAGAGAAACTGTGAAAATGAATATATATGCAATAGGAAAAAAAAAAAGAAAAGAAAGGTCAGTGTCAGCTAAAGTAATCTAAAGAAGGCTACATGAGATAGATGGGACTTATTCTGGGTCATGGGAAATAAGTAAGATTTAGATAAACAGAAAGAGGTGAGAAGAAATCGCAATAGGTAATACTTGGAGCAAAGGCTTGAATTTGATGAAGGACAAGGGTCTTGAAGAATGAAAATGACTTCTGCAGGTAGCTGAAGTCATCAGGCCACAATCAAAACCAATTGCACAAAATTTCAGCAAAAAAGAACCAGAAACA
>JAQZBX010050012.1:0-19768 GCA_029593785.1 Cabassous unicinctus | reverse complement strand
AGGTGCATGGGCCACCAGGCTCCGTGCGTGGGTGCGCCGTCAGGCCCCATAAGCGGATTAGCCCCCCAGGTCCCACGCATGGGTGTGCCACCAGGCCCCGCGAGCCACGCAGCAAGATGATAATGTAACAGGAGAATGACACAAGGGAGAGCCAAGACGAGACGCGCCAAAAACCAGGAACTAAGGTGATGCAGGCGGTAGGACGCCTCTCTCCCACATCGGAGACTCCGAGGATCAAATCCCAGTGAAGACAGGAGGAGAAGGACGAGAAGAGAGGGCAGGAAACAGACACAGAGGCTTGCCCAGCGAATGGACACAAGGACAGCAAAAATGGGGGGGTGGGGAGGCAGTAAAAATGGATAAAAGTAAATAAATAAATAAATCCTTAAAAAATGTAGAGGGGAGTAAGATACAGGCTATAGTTAGTAGTAATACTTTGACAATGCCCTTTCATAATTTGTTAACAAATGTTTCACAACAATGCAAAGTATTTGTGGTGGGGTGATATGTGGGAGCCCTGTATGATGTTATACATGTTTGTTTTGTGAGTTCACAATGTTTACTGAACACTTATAGTTTATGTATGTTCATGTATGAATGATATACTTCAATAACTTGTTTTTTTAAAAAAAAAGGATTATTGTGGGTGTTACATAAAATATCAAAAGCACGTCACTGGCCTGTCATGGACAGAGAACTATGTTTACTTTCCTTCCTCCCTGTAATCTGTCCACTAGGCTCAGCCCTAAGGATATGAAATTATTTGAGGCAAATGCATAATTTGTTCTCTAAGCCACAGCTCTTGCCCAGAAAGGCCTGCCTCCTTGCCTATCCTTTCCAAACAAGCTATGAAAATTTGAAGGAAATTAAAGGTCTTATTTATCAATCTCTTCTTAAACCAGGAAACTGGGACCAGCCCTAAGCAGCCATCCCATGCTAGCTTTCCCCTGATCCCTCCAGTTCAGTGAAGCCAAAAGTGAAAAGCAAAGCAAAAGGGACTGTCAGCACCAGAAAGGAGTTATTCAATCCTCCCCAAACTGAAAAGTATTCAAAGAGCCATCTCTTCAAGCTTTAATAAAAACCCTCAGTGCTCCCTGGAAAGGGCCACCGTTCCAGCCCTGGGATGGAGACCACTTCTCTCTCCCCAAAGAAAGGGAAACAATATTTGCCTCCTTCTCTGCCACGGATTCTGGTACTAGCAACCCTGGCTTCCTGTATATCCTCCCCTCTGCTCTCAGTGCTGCTCTGCTGAGTGTGCTAGTGATGACTGTGCCACAACCAGCATTTACTGAGTGGTTTCAGGACACTGGAATAGGTGACATATATACTGCCCAAAACTCTCTAATATAGGGAATATTAGACTCATGATTCATGTCCATTTTATGAATGAGTAAACAGAGCCTTGAAGAGTTTGATTTGCCCTTTCACGTAGTTAATAAATGGCAGAGTTATAGATCAGGCTCCGTCTCTGAGACCTACATCCATGTACTTAACTACCACACTACTCTTTAATTTTCAGAAACCAGTGAGGGGGTTATGGCATTGTCAGAAAAGATAGGGAGAGATTGTGGGACAGTGGAAGTCAAAAGTAGAAAGAACTGAAAAGTTTGCCACATTCAAGGCAACCTTGAAAAACTCTCTTTTTTTCTGAGTCATACTGTCCTCATGAATAAATGTACTTAATAATCTCTGTCCTACCCACCTGCTTTAGCATAGAAGTTTTTTTAAAGGCTCTAATAAGGTGTTTTATGTGATATCTGCCTGAGAACCATAAAACCTTATACAATGTTGGTGTTATCATTAAAATTAGATGTTACATAATTTTAACAAACTTCACCACCCCCAGGAAAACTCTCTACCTTCATCAACCAGAGATCACATTAAATAGAAGGACACTTTTATTCTTGTTTCATTTTCATTCATAAGAAATCTATTTTGGAAATGAAGTTGGAGGCAGTTATTAAAGATCATAGGCTTTATAGCTTGACAGACTTAGATTTGTATGCCAGCTCTGATACTTATTTGTCTTGTACTTTTCCATTGCAATTATTACATAATTTGTATTTCATTTCTCTCATTTCTATAATGAAACTAATGATACTACCACTTTGATAGAATTTCTGTGAGGATTAATGAGATAATCTGGCAAAACACCAAGCACAGTACGCTGTATACAATAAAGGGTCAACAGCTGTTGAGCCTTTTTCCATCCTTACTTAAGTAATCTGGGAATGCTTATGCTAAAACAGGAGAATGGACTCTATATTACAAAAGCACTTTCCATCCTTTAAATATGTGATTATAATGTAGAAACCCATTCAAGGGTGGCTGAACCAGATACAATTGGAACTTTTGTTAAAAACACAGGTCCCCAGGTCACACGTGTGGATTCTGATTCTCTAAATCTGGGGTAGGACCAAGGAATATGAATTTTTAACGGGCCTTCAAAGTAATTTTTATGGGAAACCAGGCTTGGGAATCATGGTTTTCAATGATAAGACTGATATTCCATTTACAGTGATATGTTTGCAGTCCATCTCAGTATGTCTCATACTGATCACACTTTAGAGAAGAACATAAATCATTGTGCCACTTCTTGGTTTATAAATAAAACTGCAAGAATGGTTTGAACCTATCATGTAAATACTATGCTTTGAGAATCAGGGTGAGTCAACATAAAACTCAGTTTTACCTCATCTTGCTCCTTGAGGGTTCAGAAGCCAATTTTGTGAATAATCCTCCTTTGCTTTTCTGTTCCTATTGGGAAACTAAAATTCCTTGAGACAGAGCTGGTTATTATTACTTCTATCACTAACTCTTCACTTTTACATGCATGATGACTTATTGGGGACAGTGTAGGTTACTATGGAGACAATGAGTCTTATTTTAGCTGATTGACAGTTTCCACTTATGTAGGTTTTTTTGCTGTTGTGAGTTAAAGCAATGGAAAGTAGTATAGAACAGTAATAAGATTCTCCAAGTCTTGAAATGAAGTGTGTCTCAACTTGACGTACTTACCAGAAAAAGGAAAAGAAAGATTTGCTTCAATTCTTCCTTCTTTCCTCTTACTTGCTCACCTGGTCTTCACTTTTTCTCTGCAGAATAACAGAATTTGATCAAGGTGAAGGTTTTCAGCTCTTTCATAGAAATATTTTCAATGATGGGCTCCTGACTATTCTCACCTTCTTGAGGATCTCAAAGATTTGGTATTGCATAAGAATTTTCTTAATATGAGCTTGTGTTAACTGCTATGTTTTCATAACTCAGCAGAGAAATGTCCTCCCTTCCCAGGTTCTCAGGAAGTTGGTAGGATACAACATTGGTGTATTGGATCCCTAGCATAGCTGTAACAGATTACCACAAACCATGTGACTTAAAACACAGAATTTATTCTTTTAAAGTTCTGGAGGCCAGAAGTCTGAAATCAAGGTGTCAGCAAAAAAACCTACATAAGTGGAAACTGTCAATCAGCTAAAAAAAGACTCATTCCTTCTAGAGGCTCTAAGGAATTATGCATTCTATGCATCTCTCCCAACTTCTGGTGACTGCTGGCAATCCTTGGCATTTCTTGGCTTGTAGGCACATCACTGCAATTTCTGCCTTCATCTTCATATCACTTTCTCCTCAGTGTATCTTCTCCTTTACTCTTCTCTTAAAATGTCACATGTCATTGGATTTCAGGCTCACCCTAATCCAGGATGACCTCATCTGAACTTGATTGCATCTTCAAAGATCATTTTTCCAAAGAAGACCACATTCCCAGGTTCTGAGTGGACTTATCTTTTAAGGATCATGATTCAACCCCCTAGAGTGGGCCCTCTGGGATTGCCTAGGATGCAGGGCTGAGGAGGTGTGACATTGAGTGGGGCTAATGGAGGGAACATGACAAAGAAACAGTATTAAGATAAGTCAGAGACTGATAAGGTGGGGTGTATCAGAAATATGAATGGAAAGTCTAGAAAATTTCTTGATATTCAGCCAATATTCATTTACTCCTCACATGCATTTTTGCCTTTGGCTGAATCCATTCCAATGTAGTAGAAAAGGACAAATAGATTTAGGCTGGCAGAGTTCAGATTCTCAGAATTAGCCATATGTGAGCTACAAATTAATACTTTCCTTTTTCTCACTTATCACTGAGGTATGAAACACTCTTCCTTTTAAAATAATTAAGTAGAAGTAAATAAGCAATCAACCCTCTTTTGTGTGTGTGTCTTCCCACCCACATCTCCCTGGACTCTGTTCTTTAGGAATCTAATGATCACAGTTAACAATGCATCCTGAGGTGCATAAGAGCTTTTATAAGATCATCTTGGTTTCCAATATTGTCTCATTTTCAAACCATGTTTCAGACCATATGATTTAATTTTGGGCTTGGAAAATAGGGTGGCTGTGAGTGTGTCACTGAAGAAATAGCAAAGACCTTGTCAGGAAGGCTGGATACTCTGGGTCTGCTACCCCCAGGGACTTAGACATGCTTTTTTTTTTTTTTTTTTTAAATCTTCATGCCAGCTTTCTTAAGTATAAAATAAAAATCATATTGAACTCTGCAGTTTTCAATGTTTTTTCTTAAAGAGTTATCCTCCCTTTAAAAATGCAGAAAAGTAAAGATAATAATGGAGTTTTAATGCATATACCTGGAACCTAATCAAATAATAACTATCTATTCATAGTTATGTCATGATGAATCAGGATGAAATATGAAAATTAACATATTTAATCCTCACAAAATTCCATTTAACAGATATGGACACTGAGATCCAGAGAGGTTAAGCTAAGACACCTAGCTGGTAAATTATGCTGGGATTTGGATCTTAACAATTTGACTCTTGAGTCTTTGAACTTAATCAAGTTGCTATGGTTCTTCATACATGTAATCATATTTGCTTCAGAGTTTTTCTTTAAAAAAAACAAATCTGAAGTTCCTATTTTAATTATCTAGAGGAAACTAACATCATGGATATGGTATTATATATAATCAGTGCTTTTGTACATTTTTGTACAGATATCTCTACAATGTATATTATTGCTTTATTTTAGTTACTTAAATTTGCATAAATAGTACCATTTCATGTATTATTATGCCAATTGCTTTATTCACTCAGCATTATTTTCTAGACCCAGGTTTGCTAACACAGCTAGTTTTTGTGTGTACAACCTACATTGCGTGTTCAATTGAACACAGCACAATTCTTCATCATTCCCTTACTGATGGCCTTTTGGGATTTCTTATTACAAATGATCTTTTAATGGATACTTTTGTTCACCTCCTTAGACATATATGTACAAGTCGTTTTTCACCCCCTAGGAGTACAATTGGTGGGGTCATAGTATATGTACATTTTCATATCTATTATATATTGCCAAGCCATTTTCTAAAGTGTTGATGGACATTTTTTCTGAAATAATTAAGGTATAAATTCCCTTTTTAAAATATCCTTACCAACACTTGATATTATCAGACATAAAAATTTTGCTTTATTTTGCATTTTCCTAATTATTGGTGACATTGGAGATCTTTTCATAAGTTTATTGACTTATCAGATTTTTCCTTATTTATTGTTAGGGCAACTTATATATTCTGGACATTAATACTTTGTTGTTTTATGTGTTGCAAACATCTAAATCTGTTATTTGGATTTAACGTTGTTGTCTCATTCTCAGTAATGCAGCTCTTATTTATGTTGTTATGGAATTTCATAAGGCTTTTCTTCATGCTTTCTTTTTTGTTGTCTTATTTAAGCAACTATTCTGTGCCTTAAGACCCTAAACATGTTCTTCTATATCTTTAAATTTTGTTTTTCACGTTTAGGTACATAACTCTTCTGAAGGTTATTTTTTGTGTTGTGTATGTTAAGGAGGTTTAAAACCAAATGTACCCATAGTACGAATTCAGTAATCCAAGTTTCTCAATTAAATTCTAATGTCTCTTCCATCCTCCTAAAGTTCCCTTACATGTATCAATCTGTTTCTCAGCTCCCTTTCTGCTCTCCTGATCTTTTTATATATTCCTGTGTCAATATCACCCTGTATTAATTACTATATCTTTATAAGTATTCCTGCTATATAGTGGGGCCAGTCCCCCATCCTTATTTCTTTCTTCAGAATTAATTTGCATCATCTTTAAATATTATTCTTCCAGTGAATTTTAGAATTAGTTTATTGTGTTAAATGGAAAGTCTTCTTAGGATTTTCATAGGAATTAGGACAGAATTCATGAATTCATTGAGAGATAACTGATCTATATGTTTGCTATTGATACATCCACCCATTACCTAGAGTTCTCTCAACCTGCATTCAAATCATATTTCAGGTAAATGAAACACATTTTTTAATATTCTCCATAAAAGCTTTATCTTTTTTTGTTGTTGTTGCTGTTAAGTTCATTCTTGGTTACATTATATTCATGTTGTTACCGTGAATGGTAAATTACTTCAGACACAAGTTCTAATTTTTATTACTGATGTTAAGAAACAAAATTATTTTTTTCTAAATTGTTCTTCTATCCAGAAACATGTGCAAAGCTCTATTATTAGTTCTATTAATTTGTCTACTTTTTATATTGGAATTTGTATGCAGTGAATAATATTCTCTGTACATAATGGCATTTTTGTCTCCTTCAATCTCTACACTTTTATTTCTATTTCATTTAGGAATTGCTTTACAGTTTAAAATATCAGGGACAGCAGTGAGCATCCCAGTTTTCATCCTGAATTTAGTACGAATACTAACATTTCACAATTAGGTATGATATTTGCTGTAGTGTTTTTTGTTGTTGTTGTTTTGGTTTTTTTTTTCAGAAATGTTCCAAATTAAGTGCATTGCTTAAAACAATGCCTGCTGCGGGTGTAACAGGAAAACTCCCAAATCTCAGTGGCTTAACAAATTAGAAGTTTATTTATTGTTCACAGAAAGTTTTATTTTGGCCACAGGGTATGGTTCTGTCTGCTTCATACAGTTATTTGGGGACCTAAAACAGTGGAGGATTCACCACTTTTAATCTTTAGCTTCTAAGGTCACGCTGGGCAGTGAAACGAGAGGATTCATGAGTGAAAGGATTTTATGGATTGGATCTGGAAGTGGTGCACGGTTGCCAGAAATCAACCACATAGCCACACATAACAGCAATGAAGCCTAGGAAATACCATCTAACTGGTACCCAGAATGATGAGAAAATGATTTGGTAGGCACAGCTCTCTCGATACTCCTTTAGGAAAGCTCCCTTCTCTCCCTATTCGACTAAGAATTATTATTAATTATTAGTTAACATGTTCAAATGCTTGTATCTATTATATCCACTGAGATGATAATGGCTGTTTTCTCCATTAATCTCTAAAGGGGCGAATCCCACTGACAGATTTTTCTCTTGTGTGTGTATATTTTAAATTTGTATGTGAAATATTGTTTCGTCAATGCATTGTTGATTTGATAATACTTTATTTGGGATATTTCATTTTGGTTAGTTAGTTTGTTTTGTTATGCTTACCCCACAAAATACATCGAAGAATTCTCTTATTTTGGTCATTCAAACCATTTGTATAAAATAGGTAATCCATACTTTGAAATCATGGTAAAACTTAGCTGTTGCTTACTGTTTAAGTCATGTCTTATGAGGGGATTTTTAAAATTATTATTTGGTTAGATTATTGTCAACTCATTTTTCTTTTAACTCAGTCTACCCTGGGTAGGGATAGCCACCTGACAGATGGAGCTGAAAGGGCCATTTAGAAAGACTCTATATAGGTCATTCTCATCTTAGAATGAATTTAACTAAATGCATTCCCCTTTCAGTGGTAGCTGCACGCTAAACATTTCCTCTCTCATGGTGGTTTCAAGACTCTTTCTCTTAGCATTAAAAAGTAAAGCATTAACAAATGTGCTAGACAATGAAATGGGGGATGGAGGCAGAACCCAGTGCTTATGAAATAACCTACCTTAGTCTGTCTTCACTTAATGCCCAATCCATACAACACAAATTATTTTTTTGCTACCATGTTTGTTTGCAGGGGCATAAAACTATTAGAGCAATGTAAAAATTATAGCCAGGCACTATATTGTTGGCTGTTTTCCACAGACCTCTAAGGTTCTACCACTATGCTTCAAATGTTTCTTGAAATTTTGGTACAGATTTTATTGGATTATCATGCTTTTAGTATTTTACCTCTGTAGTTAAACTACTATAATGAAACTTAACATGTATAATCAAAAATCTGTTTAATAGTTTTTAGCATATAGGAAAGCAGCAAAATATTAATGTAATGTCAAGATACTTTAGAATAGAACTTTGAATAAGACTTCTTCAATTATCTCTATGCTTATATTAGAATTTACATTAAGTGCAACATGATGAGGGCTGTTATGAGTCAGTATTTTGTTAACTTAAAAATGTCTTAATCCGAGAGAGAGAGAGAGAGAGAGAGAGAGATTCTCTACTACTCATTGTTTTTTACTTTTCTTCAAACACCAACCCATTTATCTCATTATGTATATTCATCTCAGTTGGAAAATCAAAAAGCTACTTCTCAAAACATGCTTGAAATCTTGGCTTCTGGAGAATTAGCCTCTAATGTAAGACATGATATTGTACTAGAAGATTTCCTGTATGCATCTTATCCTTTGTTGTACTACAAGAGATGTCATGGTTATCTAAATAAAATAAAATAAAAAATACAGGGCACATGAAGGTTTTTATCTACTGATTCTATCTCAAAAGATCCATTTAAGAGGTCAGTTATTGGGGAAATGTCTCTCATATTGTTAGTTTCAAAAGAAAGGCGGTACAGTCCACACATCTTTCTCTTGGCTATAGTACTCTCTGACAACAGAGGAAAAGAAAACTCTCTAAACAAAAAGCAGTAAAGTGCCAGCATCACTATTTTACAAATAAGGGAAGGGAGGTTTGATGACATGTACTTGGATGTGCCTGACCCAAAAGATCTGAAATTCAAAATAGGAGTTGGAAAATAAGAGAAGACTTAGAAAAGGTAAAGTCCAAGTTGGAACTTACACCAGGTGGAGAAAGTGGTGGAAGAACTTATTAGAACTAAAAGTATTCTGTCAGGAATGCAATCCCCAGCCACAGCAGTCTTTACTGAAGAAAGAAAAATTAGGTCCTTCTTAAGACACTGTTGAAACAGGAAGCTTTCCAGGAACATGGTGGTCTGTATAGAGTTCATTTCTTCTGCATACTCTGCCAGTGAAAGAAAGCCATCCTTATAAGAATTATACATTTTAAGAAAGGGATAACTAAACTGTTGGACAATAAACAAAAAGAATGGTAAAAATAGTTAAACACCTTTAAAAGATGTAGTTGAAATTTTAATGTTAATGGGTTTTAGACTCTGATAGAACTATTTTGGTTTCTATTGAAGTAGGGGAATTTTACATTTACAATAGGCATAATTTACTGCTTACTGGTTTTTCTCAACTGCACCCTCCAAATTCCCAAAGAGCACACTAACTCTGACTTCCATCTGAGAACTGCACTACTTTGGTGGCTAAAGATGTGGGAGAGAAAAAAGAACGTGCATCTCTATTGAGATGATCCAACATCGAAAAACCACTTGCTGAGAAAATTCTTCTGGCCCACAATTTCCAAGTAAATTATAATACTATACTTATTTTTTCCTATGGGAGAAAAGCAAAAACACATATTATCGAATTTCTATTGTTGCATAAGGTAAACATGATTATACTGGACAGATGAATTTGGAAAGCAGCAATTAATTTTTTTTATTATTGCTGACTCTTTGAAAACTATCACCCTTACAAATACGACATATTTTGTTTTGTTTTGTTTTGTTTGCAAGACCATTTGAAATATCAGTGAGGTTATTGGCAATAATAAAGGAAGAATTCATTCCACGATTCATCAAACATATACCAGGAACTAGCACTGGGAAAAAAAAAACACAACTATCTAATCAGACATCTTCCAGCCTGAATGTCAACATTTACTCATATATTGGTATTTTCATTATGTATTGATATATTAATATCTAGTGAAAACTTAGGAACATTAGAGCAAAGCAAAACATCCTCATAAGAGAAAATTGTTCCACTCCAAATCATACTTTCAAAGTGGGTCTATGTTTAATTATAAACCCAAGCCTCAATGGCCCATCTAATTTTTTTTCTACTCTTAAATTTTATTTGAAAAATTAATTTTATACACAAAATCAAAGTCGGAAAAAATACTTTACCTACCTTTTCCAAAATAAATAAGGTTAACAAATGAAGTATCTAAGTAGTAGCAAAAAAATAATAACAATAATAATGATGATATAATGTAAACTTAAGATGATGCAAATGAATTATATAGTCAGTTGTTTCTGCTTAGTTTCATTGTCCTTTGCCTTCATTGTGTATGGGCCATAGACATCCATTCACTGTGAAATTAGTAAAGGCTATTATGAATATGTGTCTGTGTTGATGAAGTATTCAGTGTTTTGTTTTATATTATATTGTTTTTAATATATTTTTATTAGAGCAGTTGTGAACTTACAAAGCAATCAAGAACATGTGTAGAATTCCCATACAGCACTCTACACCAACACACTACATTGTTGTGAAATATTTCTTACAGATTATGAGATATCATCAGACTATTACCACTAGCTATGGTCTAAAGTGTACATCTGGTATATTCTTTCCATAACCCCTTTTTATTAACACAGTACATATTTAGCATTGATGCAAGAATATTACATTATTACTGTTAGCTATAGTCCATAGGATATATTAACCATATTTTTCCCATGCTTCTCCATATTCTTACCACCTTACAATAGTGATGTACATTTGTTCTAGTTCATAGAAGGACATTCTTGTATTTGTACTATTAACTACAATTCTCATCCACCTCTGGGTTCACTATGTTATTCAGTTCCTAGATTATTCTGTGCTTTCTTTCAATTGACATTTGCATCCCTAGACTACCCTTTTCAGCCACAATCCCATTTATGGACCAGAGTATTAGTGCTACTCACTATAATGTTACCATCAACTCTATCCATTTCCACACTTTCACAGTCAAGTTAATTAAAACTTCCACATACAGTATACCTTCTCATCCCTCCTCTTATCTTCTAATAACCTTTACTCTAGGTTTTAACTCCATGCATTTATTCTTCATATGTAGTTCGTATTAGTAAGACCATGCAATATTTGTCATTTTATCTGGCTTATTTCACGTAACATAATGTCTTCGAGATTCATCCATGTTATCACGTGTATCCCAATTTCATTTCTTCTTACAGCAACATAGTATTCCATCGTTTGTATATACCACATTTTGTTTATCCATTCATTGGTTGATGGACACTTGGGTTGTTTCCATCTTTTGGCAATTGTGAATAATGCTGCTATGAACATCAGCGTGCAAATGTCTGTTTGCGTCCCAGTTTTAAGTTTTTCTGGATATATTCCTAGTAGAGGAATTGCTGGATCATATGGCAGTGCTATATATAGCTATCTGAGGAACTGCCAAACTGTCTTCCACAGAGGCTGCACCATTTTACAATCCCACCAACAATGAAAGAGTGTTCCTATTTCTCTACGTCCTCTCCAGCTCTTATTGTTTTCTGTTTTGTTTTGTTTTTAAATATAGTGGCCATTCTTTGAAGTGTGAGAAGATATGTCATTGCAGTTGAACACTTTTTTCTGTGTTTTTTCACCATTTGTATTTCCCCACTTTTTAAAATCAGAATGCTTGCTCTTTTATTGTTGAGTCATAGGATCTCTTTATATAGATTAGAAATCAAACCATCATTGGATATGTGGTTTTCAAATATTTTCTCCCATTGAGTGGGCTACCTTTTGATTTTCTTTGTGAAGTCCTTTGAATCACAAAAGTGTTTAAGTTTGAAGAGGTTCCATTTATGCATGTTTTCTTTCATTGTTTGTGATTTCGGTGTAAAGCTTAAGTAAGAATCCACCACCTACCACCAGGTCTTGAAGATGTTTTCCTACATTTTCCTCCAGGAGCTTTATGATTATAGATTTTACAGTTAGGTCTTTGATCCATTTTGAGTTAATTTTTGTATAAGGTGTGAGATAGGGATCATCTTTCTTTCTTTGGCTGTGGATATCCAGTTTTTCCAGCACCATTTGTGGAATAGACTGTTCTGCCCCACCTTGGTGGATTTGAAAGACTTTCAAAAATCACTTGGCCATAGATGTAAGGGTCTGTTTCTGAACCATCAATTTGGTTCCATTGGTCAATGTGCCAGTACCATGCAGTTTTTATCACTCTAGCTAGGTAACATAATTTAAAGTCCGGAAGTGAGAGTCCTCCAACATAGCTCTTCCTTTTCAAGATATTCTGGCTATTGGGGGCCCCTTACCCTTCCAAACAAATTTGAAAATTGTGTTTTCCATTTCTTTAAAAAATCCTGGTGGAATTTTTATAGAGATTACATTGAATCTGTATATTAATTTGGGTAGAACTGACATCTTACTGATATTTAGTCTTCCAATCCATGAGCATAGAATATTCTTCCATTTATTTAGGCCTTTTTATTTCTTTTAGCAATGCATTGTAGTTTTCTGAACACAAGTGCTTTACATCCTTGTTTAAGTTTATTCCAAAATACATGATTCTTTTAGTCGCTATTGTAAATGGATTTTTTTCCCCTGACTTCCTCCTCAGATTGCTCATTACTAGTGTATAGAAACATTACTGATTTTTGGATATTAATCCTGTATCCTGCCACTCTGCTGAAATCATTTATTAGCTCTAGCAGCTTTGTTTTAGATATTTGGGGACTTTCTAGGTATAGGATCATATCATCTGTGAATGTTTTACTTCTTCCTTTCCAATTTTAATAACTTTTATTTCTTTTCCTTGCATGATGCTCTAGCTAGAACCTCCAGCACTATATTGAACACAGTGGTGACAGTAGGCAATCTTGTCTTCTTTCCGACCTCAACAGGAAAGCTTTTAGTCTTTCACCATTGAGTATAATGTTAACTGTGGGATTTTCATATATACCATTTTTCATGTTGAGAACATTTCCTTCAATTCCTGTCTTTTGTGATATTTTATCAAGAAAGGATGCTGTATTTTGTCAAACGCCTTTTCTGTCTCATTCGATGAGATCATGTGATTTTTCCTCTTTGATTTACAAATGTGGTGTATTATGCTGATTAATTTTCTTGTGTTGAACCATTCTTTCGTGTCTGGTATAAAACCCACTTAATCATGATTAATAATTCTTTAATGTGTTGTTGGATTTGATTAGCAAATATTTTTTTGAGGATTTATGCATCCTTATTTATTAGGGAAATGGGCCTATTTTTTTTTTTTTTTATAATATCTTTATCTGACTTGAGTAATAGGGTGATATTGGCTTCACAGAATGAGTTTGGTAGCATTCCTTCTTGTTCAATTTTTTGGAAGAATTTGAGTAAGATTGGCATTAAATCTTCTTTGAATGTTTAGTAGAACTCACCTGTGAAACCATCTGGTACCGGGCTTTTCATTTTTGGGGAATTGTTTAATGATTGTTTCAATCTCTTTACTTGTGATTGGTCTTTTGAGGTCTTCTAGATTTTTAAGGATCAGTGTAGGTTGTTCCTAGCAATATTCCTAGCAATTTTTCCATTTCCTTTACATTGTCTAGTTTGTTGGTGTAAAGTTGTTCATAGCATCCTTTTATGATCGTTCTTATTTCTGTGGGGTCAGAGAGTGTATGGAAACACAGCTCCTCTCCTATTCTATTGGGGCATAGAGGTGGAGCCACAGGCACCCAATAGCCCAGTCTGTGCAGGCTGAAAGTACATGCAGCTGCCCAGAGAGGCTGTGGAAACACCAGTACCCTCCTTTCCTATGGGGGCAAGATAGAGTCCCTGGCACACAACAAACCAGACTGTGCTATCCAAAAGCACCTGCAGTTTCCCAGAGAGGCTGAGGGAACAAGCTCCCCTCCTATTCTATTTGAGGGTGGGGATGGAGCTACAGGTGTCTGAGAATCCAGTCTGTGTGGGCTGAAAGCACCTGCAGTTGCCCAGAGAAGCTGAAGAAACACCAGCCCCCTCCTATCCTATTGGGGTGTGGGTATGGAGCACCAGGTTTCCAACTATTCAGTCTGTGATTGCCAAAAGTGCCTGCAGCCATCCAGAGAGACTGGTGCAGGTCCCCCAGCTTCCTCCCTGCAGGAGGTAGGGCTGGAGTCCAGGCTAGGGCTGCAATATGATCTGAGTGGAAAGAAGCTGGTCCCTACCTTCACTGTGATTTTCAGTCAGCTCCACTTCCCCTCGTGCCAGGAGCAGAGTTAAAATGGGGGCTACCAGCCTCTTTCCAACTTGGACAGGTTCAAACTTTAGCTGTTCTTAGGATTATACTTTAGCCAGCCGAATTTGCTAATCAGTAGGTGAAGTCGGTGCCCAACCATCTCTTCCTCCCCTGTTTTTGTGAAATGAAGCTTCCATCTCCAGCCATGGAATAACTCTGAGGTGGCTTGCACCACCAGTGTAGAGTGGGCACTGGCCTCCATGGCATTGAGTGCTCTACTCACAAATCCTCACCGCAGATGGGCAGTCTCCTCCTTCCATTCTTTAAAGGATCTTGGAGGATGCTCTTCAGTTCTCCTGGGACTCCCAAACAAATGCTTTAGATAGCTCTGGGTGATTACTAACTGCCCTGTAGGACGATTTGACTCTCAGAGCTCCTTACTCTGCTGCCATCTTGTCCCTCCTTGGCCCATCTAATTTTGTTGTGACAGAGAACTTGTTGATAAATAAGTTTGTAACACCAAGTCCTTCCTTGTCAACTCCTTTTCATACATCACTTCTTCCCTCCTCCTTTGCAATATAGCAGAACACAGGTGCTGCTGATATAATTTTCTTAAAATGGGGGAAAAGTGTATGAAGCTTACTTTTGCTGGAATATATGTAAAACAGCTGTCATTCCAAAACAAATGTATCAGCGATTACTGCCAAAACAAACAAATCCTGCTCTGAATGAGAAAGATATCTTCATACTATGTTGCTTTGTGTAACATTGGCTCAATTGTCTGTTATCATCAGTCTCTGGAAGATGAATTGCGTATCCGTCTGTCTTTAAAGATTTCAGAGCTTCTTGGCTGCTGGGTGATTATTGCCAAGCAGGGAAATACTAAGTACAGATGGAAAGTCATCCCCAGTTGTTCCCAGACAGATGGTCTTTGGAATCTAATTTGAGGAGCTGTGAGACATGTGTGAGAGCATGTTGCCTGTATAGCAGTTGCTATTAAGGATGCAAAGTTGCTCATCCATACAACAGTCTTGTAAGTTTGCTTCTGATTGGCATCTCCCATCTTTCCCCATTCCATAGGATTTGGGTGTATCCAGCATTATTTGGAGGAGCACTGGGTAAAAGATGGCTTCATCCCTTCCTTTGCAGTGAACACTCGCTTTAAGAGTCAGGAATTCTTAGCTAAATCCTCTTTGCTACTTAAAGTATGGTCTATGGTTCAGGAACTTCAGCATTAGCTGGAACCATGCTGGAATTGCAGAATCTCAGTCCATCCTCAAGACCTACTGATTGGGAATCTGCATTTTAACAAGATGCCCAGGTGACCCTAATTCACGTTTTATTAAAGAGGCAATGTCTTAGAAGTCATTTAATCTTGTTCTTTCTGTTTATAGAAGAACCAACAGAGAAGTTACTTCACATGTCCAAAGTCACACAGGTAATTGAAAGTAGAATGGAGACTAGAAAGCAGAGGTAGTGGTGCAAGCATTGACTTTGTAGACAAGGATGTATAGTTCAAACCAGAGTTCTGCCATGTATTTCTTGTGATTCTAAGTCTGACACGTATTTTGACCTCACCTGGCATCAGCTACCAGAAGTGGGAAGGACTTTAGATAGTAGACCCAAAGCAATCAAGTCAACCAGTCACTAAATAAAATCAAACAAATTAGGAAATTTGGGGAAATGTAAATATGTGGAGTTACCAATCCCTGCTTTTGAGGGTGTTTTTAAAGATCACATGAAATGATATTCGAAAAATATTCAGTCTTCCCTGACTCCCCGCCCACTGCACTTCTTTAATCTTAGAGCTTGCCATCAATAGCCAAAAAGAAGATGTAATCAGTGGCTCTACAGTGTCACAACTGGCAGTGGACACGTGAGGATAAGGGCATGAGAATGGATGGAGGACTTCTATCAGTACTCTGAATCCCGGGAGAGAAAGGAGGGCACCAGAGGTTAGATTGTCTTTTGCAGATCCTTTCATTTTGCTAATGGACATTTCAAGGCATAAATCTTTGCTACAATTCCCAATATCCCAAGTAGGGAGAACCTAGTTTCCTCTCATTTTCCACCGAAATGAGAGGGAACTCCTCTGCAACAGAGGATGCGTCTGGGCATTGTGGCATGTACCATTCACTCAGACTTTCAGGTCATCCACAGGCAGTACCCAAAACCTGCTTCACGCTTTGGATACAGTCATGACTAAAACTCAATCCATACCTCCAGACTTGCACTGTATGAGAGAAAATAAACAACAACAAAATATAATTTAGTGCCATTGCACAATAATCAAAGGCATGTACAAAGTGTTTTTGGAGCCAGGGAAGGTTTGAGGTAGTTAATTGTGGAAAGTTTAAGAAAACAAGTGCCTTTGACCAGAATTTTGGTGAAAACTCACTCTGAATAAACATTGGCACAACAGTAAATGTCAGGACAAAGAACACTGTCCTCGCCCTCCTTTCTTTCTTCCCACCCCTCCTCAATCTTCTTTTAACTAATAAACTTAGAAATGTAATCCTAAATAATTTATTGAAATAGCTTGGACTGTTATGTCTTTTAGTTGTATCTGACTATGGTGGGGCTGAATCAGAAGTTGTAAGACCTGAGAAGGTAAGGTCAACTTATTTCAATTTCAGGGGAAAATTTTAATGAAATTAAATAATCCCCTCTTGTTTCACCCAACTCTCAGATTTTAACTGAAGACACAGCCATTTGTTTGAGCCACTATGGTCAAGGTGGGCTCTTCCTCAGCACAGTGATTTTCATCCCTCACTCACAAAATGGGCTTCAAAAGTCCAAATTATGTGCCAATCCTAAAATTCCTTTTAAAATTGTAGGCCAGAGATTTTCATTTGGACCAAAAGACATAATTTATACTGCTTCAAGTTTCCATTAATGAATTTCAAAAGTCTCTCTTTATTTTTGGATCAAATATGAGATATCCTTCCATACTTACACAAGCAAAATCCCTTCCAATTTCTACCAGAAGAATTCTTGAACAGTTCTAAATATTCCCTGGTTTATATCTATTTTAATCTGTGTGTAGTAATGCCTTCTGCTTTATAATTAAACAATTTATAGAATTAATGTGTTACTCATGTTCTTTTTTTAAATTTTTTGCTTTAATATTTAAATGTATACATACATAATTTATTACTATCTTATTAGATGCACATTGAATATTTTATCAACAGCAACCAAAACTAAATTCAGTCTTCATTACCAATAATCTGGCATCAAACAAAATGTATTATATTTAGTTGTTTTAATTTACTGATGGGGGATCTTTTCAGGCTTTGCCTTCCTATCATCATATAGAAATTCACATTATATTAATAAACAAACTTTATTTTCTATATCTTATAAGTTTACTTAAAAAGGGAGATAAAATATAGAGAGATAAGCATTACTCAAGTAGGTGAAATTGGGCAGTTTCAACTGATTTTGCAAGCTCAGTTCTCAGTGCTATTTTTCATAATCTCTCAGGTTATGAATTCTTGAAAGGAGTCACATGAGTATTTTAAAATTGACATACAGTTATACCTTAGATATTTTCTTTCTTTAACTTACGTGGGATGCTTCATCATCAACATAGATCTGCTTTTCTAAAACCCTATACTAATAGATATTTTTGTCACTTGGTGAAGATAAACTTTAACATTTCTACTTATGTTGTAATTCCAGGTAAATATGTTAAAGAGTAGTGATAGTTAAAAAAAGAATATGCATTTTAATTACATAAATTATTGACAAATATAATGTAAAGGAAAACCTCTGGTGAGTTCTCTCAATCCCTAAAATTTTAATTAAGAGAATGAATTGAAAGGTCATTAAAATATTTATAATATCATTAAAAACACTTGTATTCAGAGAAGAGCAGCTATGTCCATATACGAATTTTAGCAAAATCAAAGCAAAAGAAATAGATTGAAGTCAGTCCATCAAGGAAGACAGCACAATCAAAAATACCTTAAGTAATAAAGACAGTTTATATTTATTCATATAGCAAGGGAGAGGGTTAGGTCAATGCATGTGGTATAACTGCTACCTTTACTACTCAATCTATAGGCTTGTTAAATCCATTGCTTTTTAAAATAGACAATCTCTGCAACTCATAGTGTTTGAAATTCTAAAATATTTTTAGAAAGTTAAAAAGACAGATACATAACTAATAATCTTAATATATATTTGAATTATCTACTTGATGGCACAATTGGCCACAAGACATGGAGTCAATTACCCTACCCCTTCAATCTGGGCTTGCCTTATGACATATTTTGACCATTAGAATGCAGCAGAAGTACCATTATATCAGCTTTGAGCATGGACATCAAAAGGTCTTACAGTTTCCACTCTTGCTGATCTTGGAACTTAGCAACCATCAAGGAATGGAGCCAGGTCTTGCCTGCTGTAGGTTGCAAGACCACATAGAAAACAACTTCAGCCAGCCCAGGTGTCCTGGCTGAGGTCAGCATAAACCTGCCAGCACAGCCATTAACTGATAGCAGATGCATGAACAGGCCCAACCAAGATCAGCTAAGCCCTTCCAGACCAAAAACAAACAAAAAAGGCACACAAAAAATAAGCCCAGCTCTAATTGTTGAATTGCAGAATCTTACACTACATCAACAGTTGTTATCTGAAGCCACTTAGACCTGAAGTGATTTGTTACACAGCAAAATTTGCCTAACAGAAGTTGTGTACCATTTATTTTTCACTTTTTATTTTTACTGCACTCAAATATACCTTTATGACATAGTATGTGTTTATTGGTATCTATATTAAATTTGAACATTGAACACTTGAGTAATATATTTTTGTTGGTCTTTTTTTTTTTTTAAATTGAGCTTCCTTTGAAGTTGATCACTGTGTAATTTGTAATTGTGGATCAAATGCTACTTCACTATAAGAATTTTGCAAAATTCTAGGCACATACTGTTCAGTAAACATTTCCATTTTTTGTCTTTGCAAGTCATCCTCTCAGGTAGAGTCTCCCTAACTTAGCTTGGAGCGTAAGTTCTTTACTAAACACTTCTTTTCTCCCTTGAGGATGCTTAGAAAGCTTTACTTCAGTAAAGAAAAACACTCAATGCCATTGACCCTTTTTCAGACTTTTCTGTTTTCATTCCTGTAGCATCTGATCCAGAAAATTTGCTTGTTCTCATAGTCAGTTCCACCATGTGATTTACTGCTCCCAAATGTTCCTAAAAATAAAAATATATTTCAAAGATAAAAAATAAAGTGTTTTTTTTTTGTTTTCATCTAAGATGTTCCCCCCTCAAACTGCATAAAACTCTAGGTATGAACAGGCCCTAACTAGCTATTTCAATGCCACAGTTGGTCTGAAACTTTCATTGTCCCTTCACCCCAATTGTCATCACCATGCTCACCTCAAGCTCTCAGTGCCCTAACTCTATTTTTTTCAGTAAGCTATTTATTTCAAATCATCTTCATCATGCTATCAAATTGGTGCCCCCAAATCCTAGATTTTTACTTAATGTTCTCTATACTAAAATATCCCATATTTAATCCCTC
>JAQZBX010050011.1:7372-19875 GCA_029593785.1 Cabassous unicinctus | reverse complement strand
GGTCGCATGGGCTGGCCTGCCCTCACAAGGAGGCCCCAGGAAGCGAACCCGTGGCCTCCCATATGGTAAACGGGAGCTCTATCGATTGAGCCACACCCGCTTCCCACATTGTATGTTTATACCATATTTTACTTATCGTTTCATTAGTTTGTGGATACTTGGGTTGCTTCCATATTTTAGTAATTGTAAATCATGCACTTATTTCATCACTTATAACATTTTGCATTTAAAATATATTTTATCCTATATTAGCATCACTACACCTGCTCTTTTTTTATTGTTATTAGTGTGGAATATCTTTTTCCAGCCTTTCACTTTCAGGCTGATAGTGTCTAAGGTGAGTCACTTACAGACAACAAATAGATGGCTTATTTTTTATCCATTCTATCAATCAGTGTTTTTAAATTGGGGAGTTTAATCCATTAACATTCAGTGTTACTACCATAAATGTGACATTTCATCCATTTTACCCCTTGGCTTTCTGTTGTCATATCATACTATTGTCTGTCTTTTAACCATTTCAATATCTCTTATTTATGTTCTTCATATCTACAGTCTTCTCCAGGGCTCTCTCTTTTCTCTTTTCCTATCAGGCTGTAACACACCCTTTAATATCTCTTGTAGATTTGGTCTCTTGGTAAAATACCCTCTCAGTTATTGTCTCTCTGTAAAGAATTTAACCTTGCCTTCATTTCTGAAGGATAGTTTTGCTGGATAAATAATTCTTAGCTTGTAGTACCTTAAATATATCAAACCACTGACTTCTCACCTCCATGGTTTCTGAAGATATATTGACACTTAGCATTATTAAGGCTACTCCCTTTAAGTAATACATTGCTTTTCTCTTGCTGCTCTCAAAATCCTCTTTTTAATTTTGGCCCTTGACAATCTGAATAGTAGGTGTCTCAGAGTAGGCCTATTAGGATTTATTTTGTCTGGGGTATGTTGTCTTTGAATATTGATATTCATGTATTTCATAAGGGTTGGAAAATTTTCAGTCAATATTTCCTTAAAAAATTTTTCTACCCCCTTTCCATTCTCTTCTTCTTCTGGGACACCTATAATGTGTATGTTTCTGCATTTTCTGTTGTCATTCAGTTCCCTGAGACCTGTTCAATTTTTTCCATTCTTTTCTCTGTCTCTTCTCCTATCTTTCCACATTTCAATGCCCTGTCTTCAAATTCACTCATTTGTTTTTATAACATTTCAAACCTGTTTTTATATACCTCTAATGTATTGAATTTTGAGGTACTAGGGGCCAGGGATACAACCTGGGACCTTGCATGTGGGAAGCTGATGCTCAACCACTGAGCCACCTCAGCTTTACTTAATTAGTTTTTTAATTTGTTTTGCTTGTTTTGTTTTGTTTTTTTTTTCCCAGGAGGCACTGGAAATCAAACCTGAGGCCTCCAATGTGGGAGGTCAGTGCTCAACTTCATAAGCCACATACACTCCCCTCTAATGTATTTTGAATCTCATTCATTTTACCTTTTATTAACATAAACTTTGTTATTTTTTTCCCACAGGCCTTCAAATTGTTCATTATGATCACACAGAGTCACCTAAACATTCTTTATCACTTTAGACATATTTTCCTTCATTTCCTTAAATTGATTAAGGAGGTTGGTTTGAACATCATTTATTAGTTGTCTTAAATCTTGACTCTCGTTTAGATTCCTTGCTAGTTCTTTTGAGTGACCCATATCTTCCTGTTTCTTAGCATGGGTTATCTATTGTTGATACCTAGGCATCTGTTTTGTTGATGATTTTACTCTTTTGATCAATCTTTCTCTCTTGCCTAATGGCTTTATTTCACAGCTCTTTTTTGAATTTTAGTTTTTCCCCCTAAAACATTAGTATTGGCATGTTTAAGTAGTCAAAATTAAGTCAGGGAGGTGTTACTGGAGTCCAATCAGATCTACTGTGTTTGATAAAGAATTAGAAGAGACTAATCTGTCTTCCTTCACCTTCCTGGCTTGCCAGCAAATGGTTTTCCTCAGCAGACCCTTCCATAGAGATGAATCCTTCAATTTCCACTACCTCTTCTGAGCTAGTGAACTATGGTAGTTATATTCACTGAAGGGAAACCACAGTCAGCCCTCCACTGCACCCTCCCTCTTCCCTTGGAGGAATCTGTCCTTTTCCATCTCTGCTGGACAAGAAGCCTCATATTTTAATGAGGTTGTTCACCTTGAAGGTGGGGAATGGGTGGTGTTCCCAGTTGTAGGGGTATCAACTCCTGGTTTTCCCTAAGGTCTCACTGTCTCTATTTTCCCAGTCCCTCCTGGATGAGTGTGCAGCAATTTCCTGGCCGGTAGGGGTCCCCAAAGTGGCTCCCTTAGACTACTTCCATGCCTTCTTCCCTATTTTCCAAGAAAGCTGTGCCCTGCCTGAGCTACTCTGATGCCATTTTGGATCATCTCCTCCTGCATCCCACATAATTTTAATCAAGTTCCACATATTTTTCCATTTTCCAGTCTCTTTCTATTATTGATTTCCTGTTTCTTCTATTGTGGTTGTAGAAGCTAATTTATATGGCTCCAATCTTTTCAAATTTATGGATACCTTTTTTGTGTCCTAACATGTGGTCTATCTTTGAGAATGATCCATGAGCATTTTTTTTTTTTTCAGAAACAAGGGAACTTCATCTTTTTTAATTTTTAAATTTTTTATAATTTTTTTTTATTTTTTAAAAGATACTTAGATTACATAAATGTACACAAAATTTATTGGAATTACCATATGCCCCACCTCCCACACATTCCACAACCTCCCACATAAACATCTTACATTAGTGTGGCACATCACCTGCAATGGATATACACATCCTGGGGCTTTGCCACAAAGCATGGACCATAGTTCAGACTGTAGACCACACTCTCTCCCACACAGTTCTGCATGTTATATGCTGATGTAAAATGGCCTATATCTGTCACTGCAATGTCACTCAGGATAATTCCCAAGTCCCAAAAAAGCCCCTGTATTAAAATTGCTTTTCCCTCTCCCTGCCCTGAAAGCATTCAGTTGTCACTAGCTCCACATTAATGTTGTAATTTCTTTCATTACTTTAATCACAATATGTCTATAATAGAATACCAATAAGTCCACTCTAGTCCATAGCTCTCCCCCCAGTCCTGAGGAGTCTGGGATGGCGATGTCCACTCCACTTCCAAGTGAGAGAGGTCTTATATCCAATGGATAAGATGGATGGGATTATCTTGCCTACAGCTGCAGATTCTCTCCATTCCCTGGGATGGCCATCGTCCATCATCATCTCCCCACCAGGTGTCCTGGGTGAGTCCATTGAGCTGTAGAGTAGGAGTTGCAGACTCCCGGAGAAGAGCCTCCCTGGCAACAAGAGATTACTACCTAGATACAAGTGCATTTATGAGGAATATGTTCTGTTTTTGAATGAATTGTGATAGTCATGTCTGTTAGCTTTAGCTGTTTCATAGTATTGTTCAGTTCCTCTATTTCCTTATGGGTTTTTTCCCTTATTAAAAGCATTAACATCAGATTCTCAATAGATTTTAATTTTCAGGTTTCTTTTATCTTCATATATTTGCTTAGGTACTCTTGCTCCCATTTTTTCACTTTCTCCAGCAAATGAATAATTATAATATGTTGTGATATAAGGTATTTTCTTTGAAATTCCTTGCTGGCTCTTGAAGAAACACTGTGGAATTGAAATGGCCCTAGTAAGCAGTTCATGTTTCTCAACATTTCTGGGGGGTACAGGGGTATGTGGTAAAGACTATTCTCCATGACAGTTGCTCTACATATTTCCAAACAATCACAGATTGGAGTCTGGGTGAGCAAATTGTCCTCTGCACATATCCTCTGACATTGTCTGAGTCTTGAAAAGACCAACCCAGTTGGTTTTCACAGTATATATGATATGGTTTGGAGTTACACCTGCATGGCAGATCTAGGGCATGACTGCATTGAAAAGGACCTGATATGGTGTCAGACTATGTAAAGGATAAACTGATTTTGAATTTGGGGGCCTCAGCTGGACAAGATAACCCAACACTGCCAATTCAGAAAACACAACATTATGTAACTCTTTGTTTCATGGAGTTTTGGGAGACAGCAATTGTATAAGATCAGTGGGAAGTAAAAGCCCATTAACTGTCACCAATCCTATTGTGTTGATGATCAGAGGAGATTCTCTTTTATAAGAACTGAACACATTTTATCATATCAATATAATCTTTAAAATTTTCTTTAAAAGAAATTTTCCCATAATACACCATTTTCTGTGGTGTGCTGGTGAGTGAAAAGTGGTTCCAGAATTGATTCTGTAACATTAAGTAGAGAAATGCAACAAGGAGGAGTAAATTCTGTCTGCCCCAGGTCACATTCTATTATGTCAACATAGGAAGTAGTATTTATCAACTGGTTAATAAGGTATCTATTAAACATTGATTTTCCAATGTCCTAAGCCTCACAAACCTGAATGACAGGAGAGCTATCTACCTCTTCACAAGAAACACTAACACTTCCACTGCTGAAATGACACTCTCAGTTAAATGATATCCATTTTTCCTTTTAGTTCTCTGAATGCTGATAGGCATAAAGTTTAAATACTAGACAGTATTTTGGATGTCAGATTCTCTTTTAGGAAAATGGGAGACAAACCTGGATGGATGAGTATGAAATCTGTGATTGAGATTTACAGATGTTGTAGCACCACAATGTAACACAGAGTAGAAAAATACTTCAATTGACATCTGTCACCCTGGTTCAGGTGAGGTTTGAGCAAAATTTGGGCATTCTTTTTCACCTCCTTCTTGCTTTTCTCAGACATCAAGCAATGATCTGTTTTACTCAGGAGACAATGGCTATAACAGAGAAGATTTACAGGCAAGCTGGCCTGGGCTGAGAGTAAATCCAAGCACCTCCACCCTGCCATACAGGCAAATCACACTGTAGAGTGTGCCAAAAACAAGAGATTGCTGTGGTCCAGGTTAATCATCACCAGGTCTGGGTTGGGGTTCATGGCCAGGGCAGGCCTGGGCCTGCAGTCTTGGGTCACTGGGGTGCTGCACCTGGCACCAGGCTGCCAGCCACCCTGCAGGCCACATCCACTGCCTGGATCTGCAGCAGCCTCCTTCACATTCACTGCAGCCACCAAGAGCAGCAGTCTGGGGCAGCAGCTGAATAGGCACTGGGTCTAGGCCTTGCAGGTCCACAGCCACTCAGAGCAGGAGGGCACTTATTTCAGCAGCCATGCATCCTCCATCTCCTCATTGGTCTTTTGTCAGGGTATTCTAGCCATTATTGGAAGTGTTTTAATCCACTCTAATTTTAATATAGAACCATCCATCTTCCCTTTAAGTCTGTCAATGTTTGCTTCATATATTTTGGGCTATGCTATTATATGCATATATTTTAATAATCATTATATCTTCTTGATTAATTGACAAGCATTTTCAACATATAGTGTTCTTCTTTGTCCTTTTAAGAAACATTTCATTTTAAGTCTATTTTTCCTGATAATAATTTAACTAACTCTATTAAATTTTGATTATTATTTGCATGGTATATTTTTTCTATCCTTTCACTTTCAAACTTCTTGTGTCTTTGAATATAGATAGGGTCTCTTGTAAAGAGTACACACATATACACACACATACTTATGTATACAGTTTTAAACAGTGTGTATGTGTACATTTATGTATATATCATGCTTTATTTTCTATCTGCAAGCCTCTGCCTTTTGACTGAAGAGTTTAAGCCAGTTATATTTAAAATAGTACTGACAATGCATGATTTACTTTTTTATTTGTTTTCTGTAAGCCTTCCATCATTTATTGCCCCAGTTCTTCCATTTCTGCATAATTTTTTATTTAGGTGTCCTGTCACAGTAAATCATTTTGAATTCCTACTCATTTCCTTTACTCCATATTCTTCTGCCATTTTTGGTTATTATGGGGCTTAAATTAACATCTTAAATCTACAACAGGCTTATTTATTTGCTGTGAACAACTTCAACAGCACAATTTATGTTCCTATAAATATTTGTTCCCATTTTTTATGTAGTTTGTGACCCAAATTACATCTTTATACTTCATGGATGCAAAACCATAGATGTATGATTACTTTTTATAGATTTGCTTTGTAGATACTGATAAAAGCAAAATGTGATATTAGACACAAAAAATTCAAGAATACTGACATTTATACTTCATTTATGTTTTACCTATTGGCTAGTGTCATTTGCATTCAAAAGGAAGAACTCCCATTAGCCTTCCCTGTATTAGCAATCTAGTGGTCCCAAACTCCCTCAGCTTTTGCCTTACTCTCTCCCTCAATTCTGAAAGTTAGTTTTGCTGGATATAGAATTCTTCAATTGGCATTTCCCCCCCAGAACTTTACTGTCATTCACTGCCTTCCTGCTTCCATGGTTTCTGAACAAAAACCTGCATTTAATCTTATTGAGGCTCCCTTGTACATGGCATATTTCTTCTTTCTTGCCTCTTTCCAGTTTCTCTGTCTATGGCATTGGACAGTTTGATTATAAAGTGTATGGGTGTGGATCACTTTTGGTTTATGCTGCTTGGAGTTGACTGTACTCTTAAATGTGTATTTCAGGTCTTTGGTTAAATTTGGGGATTTTTCAGCCAATTTTTCTTTGAATAATATTTCTGCCTCTTTATAACTTTTCCTCTTGGATTCCCATAACCTGTATATTAGTATGCTTGATGGTATCCCACAAGAATAGTGGAGTCTCTTCACTTTTATTCATTTTTTCTTCTTTCTTCTCTTCAGGCTTCATAATTTTGATTGTTTTATCTTCAAATTCACAAATTACTTCTGTAAGCTACAATCTGCTGTTGAACCCATGTGGGCCTTTTTAAATTTCTGTTACTGTGGTCTTCATTTTCCAGCATTTCTTTGATTTTTATCTCTTCTCTGAAATTGTCCTTTTGTTTATCTATTGTTTTCTTAATTTCCTTTCATTTCTTCTTCATGTTTTCCTTTAGCTCTGTGAGCATCTTTAAGATAATATTTTTACAATTTTTATCTGATATGTCCAAAATTTGGAGTTTATGATTGTCGGATTATAATTGATCCTTTTGACTCTTTTCATGAACCATCACATCCTGTTTTTGTTTGCATAACTGGTAATATTGCTGCACACTGTACATTTTAATACTTTCATAAGTTACCTCTGGAATTTAGTCACTGAGGTACCAAATCTTATATTATGAAAGAATTTTCTTTGAATACCAAGAGATAATAAATAGAAAAGGAAAACACCCTTTACATTCTTTTCAGATTAGCCTGTGACTGTTATTCTTTGTGGTTCAGGCTGCCTAGTAATGCATCTAAGGAATACTCAGGCTAAAGTGTAGCAGAGTCCCCAGTCTTTTCTGAACATGGATCAGAAATATAGGGGATACCAAACCCTATCCCTAGGAAACAGTTTCTTTTCCTGATCCCTTTTACAACACTTCATATGCCAATGTCTACTACACTCCTTTGCTCCAGGCAGATGTGACACGGTTGCTCTTCCATAATGCTCTGGGATGTTAAATCTGAAAGGAGCCCTGACTCAGAACTTCAGGTTGCCACCAGAAAGATTGTTAGTGATATGCATGCACTGAGTATGTGAACCAAGTTACTGTGCTCTCTCCAGAACTAGGATTTGGGACCTACATTGGGAGCATGAGATAGCTCCTTGATGAGCTGATGAGGGATGTGGGAAGGTTCTGCAAATGCATCATAAGATTTTACCACCACTTAAGTTACCTTTTTGTATTTTGGCACTGTATTAATCAGCCAAAGTGGTGCTGATGTAAAGTACTAGAAATCTGTTGGCTTTTACAAAGGGTATTTATTTGTGATAAATCATACAGTTATAATGTCCTAAAGAGTCCACCTCAAGGCAACATAAGAGATGCTTTCTCATGAAAGTCAGCGTAGCAGTTTGATATTATTTATGAATTCCAAAAGAAGTTATAGATTATGCTCGTAACCTAATATGTTCCTCTTTGCATGCTACAATTTGTATAAATTCAAAGGTGTTATGTTAATTGATTATGTTAAGATTAGGGCTTTGATTTAACCACATCATTAGGGCAAGTTTATGTTTAAGTCCCCACCCCCCTTGTTGAACTATATAAATAGACACTAATACAGAAGAAATCACACAAGAGAAGACACTGAAGAATAGAGAGAGCTCTATAGTCACAGCAGAGGAGAGAATTTGTCAGCTTTGATCCTGCAGCCCCAGGAAGAGAGATGAGCCATTCACCTGCTAGGTTACAGTTGACCTTGTGAAGAGAACAAAGTAGGTTACCTCAGAAAGAAAAGAGTCCTCCAGCCTACAGCTGAGATTGAAGGAAGCTGGGCCACAGAGACTTAAGAGGAAAGAGGAAGGCTGAACCTTCACAGAGGTTGCCCATCATCTTGCTTCAACACATGGCAACAGGACTTTGTTGAGGAACTAACCTAATATTGGACCCCTTAGAGACTTGTAACTGTAATCTTATACCCCAAATAAATACTCTTTATAAAAGCCAACAGATTTCTGATACTTTGCATCAGCACCCCTTTGGCTAATACAGTCATCTACCATTTGTTGAAGCAAGATTGTAGGCAATCTCTGCCTGGTCTCCCCTTCCTTCTTCCTCCTAGGGCTACATGGTCCCAGCTTCTTCTGACCTCAACTGTAGCTGACAGAGGGCTCATCTCTCAGGGCTTCATATATCAGTCATTCATAGGGCTCATTTCTTTCTAGGCTGACTCAGCTGCTCAGCTGCAAACATTCAGGTGAATGGCTCATTTTTCTCTGGGGCTCCAGGATCAAAATTGACAAAGTTCTCTCAGTCTGGCATGTATAGATGTCTCTCTTTCCTTGTGTTTTCTTGAGAGAGAGTCCATTTCTATCAGCCCACCAAGGGGACAGGAACTCAACCCTAAGTCACACCCTACTGATGTGGTCTAATCAAAGCCCTAATCTTTTATCAAGTAAACGTAAAACCTTTGAATTTAATAAAATCTAAGAGAATTACACTTAGAGGAACAGGCCAGTTTACAACCAAAATTTTTCTCTTTTTTAGGGGTTCATAAATAATATCAAACTGCCACTCTCTACCCTCTGTATCCCAAAAAGACATTACTTTTGGTATGTCTTTTTATTCCACAAAACCTTGTTTCAGTAGCCATGCTAAGTACAAAATCACATCACAATCAATTTATAGAAATACAGTTTGTCTTGGGGGAAAGTCCCCTCTGGCTCTAGACCTGCAAAAATTTAAAAAACAATGTACCTGCTTCCAATACACAAAGAGACAGACATAGCATAAACATTTACATTACCATAAGGAAAAACTGGGAGGTAAACATGCTTCAGAGATCCCCAACAGTTCTGAAAGTCTGCGGGGCATACTACATTTGTGCTCAAAGTCTGAGTGTCATTCCTAAGATGATGGTTCCTGCGCTAGGCCTTATGGGTCCCACCCTTTCCATAGGCTTTCCCAATGGCCATTTTCTTGGTTTCACTTCATCAAGCATCTAGGTGGTGTCTGAGCTCCAGACCTCATCCTCCAAGAACATTGGGGTGATGGCCACTCTTTCTCCAATCTCTGGGGTACAACCTCAACCCCCTTAGTACAGTAAGATTAGGGAGACAACATACTCCCTAATCTTTGTCATATAGCTCCAACCTTCTCAGAACAATGAGCTGGTGAGCTGCCTTCTTTAATCTATTGGAAACAGGCCCACCCCTCTCAGATCAATGGGGTGTTTGCCTTACTTTTACCAACCTATGGGAAACAGTCTCACCCCTCTCAGAGTACTGGGGTGGTGACCTGGCTCTCCACAGCAGTTGGGGTATGTGCTCCAGGCTTTCAGTAGCCTGGGGCAGCAAAACTTTCCCTAAACAGCAAGCTGGAACATCCACCTTCTTTAAGTGCCAGGGCAAACTCACTCTGTCTTACACATGGGTGGGCTTCCTCTCTCAGCCCAGGGAAATATCTTAATTCCAGACCTCAGCTTCCTTGGTTTTCATCTTAAAGCCATTTTCCCTTCCAGCTCTTCCCACGATGTCCCTTTTAGTCCAGGGTGATGGTGGTTTCCTTTATACAGATCTTTGTAAAAGCTTGTTGGTTTAGCATGCATGTATCAAGGGTTTAAGCCATCAGGAAGTAAGTCTTTCCTGAATAATTGCATTTTCAATCCTGACATACAAGTTCCAAGTTTATGTAATTCCTCAAATGAAGCACTATAATCTAGGGGCTTGATTTCCAGAGGCTTGGAATTTCCAGAATCGGTTTCTGGTTTCTTTGTGCCCAACAATTAAGTTCTCACATTTCTTTCATCTAGCATTTTAACATAAGCTGAAAAGAGAAGCCAGGTTGCATTTTTTTCACATGTAGTTTGGAAATCTCCTTGGCTAAATGTACCAACTCATAACTTTCACATTCTGCCTTCCATATAACAACAGAAGGCAATCTTGCTAAGTTCTCTGCAAGTTTAAAACACAGATCACCTTTCCTCCAGTTTCCAATAATAGTTTCATCATTTACTTCTAAGACCTCAGCAAAAGTCTCTTTAGTGTGAATTCCTATTCACAGTCTCTTTAAAGCAATCAAGCCTTTTCTATTAAGCATCTCACAATTCCTCCAAAAAATATCCCTTACCCATTTACAAAACAGTCCCAGAACTTTTTGTAATTGCAAAAGTATGACCCCATTACGGGTACCAAATTCTCTATTAATCAGCCAAAGGGGTGCTGATGCAAAGTACCAGAAATCTCCATCACACCCAGAAGAACAGACTACTTTACAAACATATTTTTTCTCTTTTGGGGGATTCATAAATAATAAACTGCCACAGGCACTCTCCCTGTTACTGCAAATCTTTAGATGTTTTCTGGAGCTCTGAGGAAGAAAACTGTGCCAGTTTTCGCTTGTATTTCAAAACCCCTGTCAGGAGACAGAACACTCTTTCTATAGAGTATGATTTATATGCAAAATTCAACCTTTGGTGTACTGTTACATTTGCTTCACAAAGTGTACAGGCATATAACAATCACCACATTCAAGGTATTGGCCACCCACTGAAATAATTCATTTAATACTTCCTACTTTTCCAAATACTAGCAAGCACTTAGATGTTTTCTGTCCCTGTTGTTTTTCTCTTGCCAGAATTTTTTTCAAAAAAGAAAAAAAAAGAGAAATATTTTATGTAAGGTTTGGAATCTGGCTCTTTCTGTTACTATAATTCATTTAAAATTCATATATATTGTGTAAATGTCTATTTCCTTCCTTTATAATGCCTAGTGGAATTATATTATCATGATGTATCACAGTTTATTTATCCATTTATTAGTTGAAGTATACTTGGGTTATTTGGGGTTTTTGTTGATTATGATTAAAGATGCTAACAATCAATTGCATACAGGTTTTTCCATAAACATAATTTTTAATATCCCTAATGTAAATTCATAGGAGTTGAATCACTGGGTTACATGGTAAGTGTATTTATATTTTTCAAGTAAACAGGTTTTTGAAACAGAGCTGTAATAATATCTTGCAGTATATTGCCATCAAACTGTATGACATTTTCATTTTCTCTGTATCATCTCCATTACTTTATATTGTGCAGTTAATGCATTTTAAAATTTCAACATTTTAATGGGTTTTTTGTGTTATCTCACTGTACTTTGTTTACATGAACTGAAGACTGCTGATGTTAAGCATCCTTTCATATTCTTTTCTCTACCATTATGTGTCTATTCAAGCATCTTGCTTGTTTTTAAATGAATTTCTGGTTTTCTTATTTGAGTATTTTTTAATGCTTCATTTTATGTACATAAATTTTATTTGAAGTAAAATAAGCCAATATTTTTTATCAATCTGGGACTTGTCTTCTTATTGTTTTAGCATTGTCTTTCTAAGAGTAGAAAAGTGTATTTTGATTCATACAAAATTTTGAATTTGTTCTTTTTTGGCCATGATTTTGATGTTTTATCTAAGAAATAATCACCAAACATACCCTCACATATGTTTTTAAATAAATTTATTTACAGTTCAGGCTTTTAAAATGTAGAAGTTTTCTTTATTATGTTCAGAGATATATGCAACAATCACTATGGTCTGTTTTAGAACATTTTTTATCATTTTGAGAAAGAAATACTATATTCTTTAGCCATCATCTTCTCTGCCTATGTGGTTCCTATTTCCAATCCTAAGGAGCCACAAATGTTTCTGTTTCTATACAGTTTCCTAATTTGAACTATGATATTAATTTAATCATAATATACATCCTCTTTTCTGTTCACATGTAATGTTTTGATGGTTTATCCAAGTTGAAGCACATATCAGTACTTCATTCATTCTTATGGGCTGAATAATATTCCATTGTGTAGATACACTATAGTTTTTATTAATATTTTTCCAAGGGAAGTTGTAGGTTTACTGAAATATCATGCATAAAATACATAAAACAGAATTCTCACAAGACACTCTATTTTTTTTTTTTTTTTTTTT